>NBZA01029567.1:0-15520 GCA_003054995.1 Aleochara bilineata | reverse complement strand
TAAATCACGCTGAACCAGGCTTCTCTTTGTTAGTGCGGGACTTAGGTCATCGACCACTGCCTCATTTGCTTATGCATCTAACATGCAATTATTGTACATACTTATATCTCTATGCAATTCAAACTTTGCTGATATTTCATACTTCAAACTGTGATATTTCACAATATCACACAGTCACAATCTTAATTAATTTTATTTTATTTTATTTTCATTTTAAACTGATGTTATCACCACATGTGTATTCACGTGGAACCCAAACGATATGCAAATCGGCACGTGCCGCACCGCACGCACTGCCGGAAGCGGGAATTTGTCCGCACTCAGCGTGTTTTAATCAGCGAGTACAAATATTGATGCGCTCTTGGACTATTCCGCATTTTCGGCAGCTGTAGCGGTTTTCCTACCAAGTAGCTAGGTAGATATGTAACTCTGATAGAAATCACAAAATCAACGCAAGTCGGCAAACTCTCTGCCAACTGCAAATTGAAACAAATGTACTATGTAGGTCGTCAGTTTCAGTTTCCATCTTTTCAGTGAGTCTGTTCAGATTGCGAGTGCAGTGCTATTAATTCAACTAACTAGCTGATGGATAGATGGATGAATGGGATTAGTGCTTGAAGAGGCAGCCTGATGAAGCGTACACGCGACGCGTTATGTGTCACAAAGCGCATTCACACCGCTGATGCGTGATTAATAACATCCGTAGAAGAGCCAGCCAGCAGTGCGTAGATTAAGCGTTATTATCATATTGAGCTATGGTGCGTGTCGTGTTTTGTTGCATAAACGAAGAAGAACTATGTACCCACATACGTATGTATGAATGTACAATACTAGTAGTTGATTTGCGGAAAGAAGAGTTGGAAAACTGGTGTTCTCTTCTCAACAGCAGTCGCAGTTCTATTTACGTTAATTATTTTGCTCGAGTGCGTCCTCCAGTATCCGAACAGGACTCGCACCGAGTGGAATTGCTACAAAGTTGAGCGCTACCACCCGTCGTCGTCGTTCGTTCGTTCCTCCTTGGAAAGCTTGCTTGGAAAACCTCAAGCACTTACAACTGCAAGCAGCAAAGTGCTACTTTGCGACGAGTCGATTCCTTTCGTGCCGCACGACTCTTCATGTCCAAGCATCAAGCAGCACTCCGCTTGCCTCGCTCTTCAAACGCCACTTACGTGCTACAAATGTTACCAATTCGACAAATGTTGCAATTACCCCAACCAGCCACGACAAATTGCTTCAAACCGATCGACTTTCAAACCGAGAAGAAAAGAAGAAAATGTTTCTTCATCTTCTGCAAAAATAAACTTTTATTTGAATATAATTTGTTGCTATTTGTACAAAGACAAGGCATAAGTACTATTTTGCATTTACATATTTATGCAACCTAAACATAAAGTACGCATAAATACAGATAGAAGTAAGTCCTTCTGGAATATACTCGTACCTACATACAAAACAAGCACAGGTCCAAGTGTGCTTCGATGATAAGAGCACAGGATGTTCATGAGCAAGCGAAATGGCAGTGGTGGTTCTGTATTTGTGGTTTTTATCATGCAGTCCTGCGTCTATTTCGTTTCGTTTCGTTACGAATTTGTATTCGTCCTTATAGTAATGTTGCGCGCCGAAGAGTGCAACGTGCAACGTGTGCAGTTTCCATCCAGGACGACCCAACGTCTGCAACACGTAGCGCAAGCATTAAATAACGTCGATTCCCTGTACTACTACTTGCGCCTTCTCTGACGGCAACTTCCAGTGCAATGCAGTGCAATACAATACAATGCAATGCGATGCGGTCACTGCACATATTTCTATCCACTCCACTTCAGCTCCAGTGTACGTTTATTTCTATCATCATATATCTTGGGAAGCACTGCAGAGATATATCTCCTGTTGCACTGATAGTGCACTTATTGTTAGACTGAGAAACTTCTTCTTGAAATCAGAACTCAACATTATCTTATGATCAGAGATATATACTTGTAAGTATATTGACTTAAACCTAATAAAAACCAAACTGTGTATTGAGACTGCAGTGCCATGGAGTTGAAAGAAACAAGGACTAATGACTCGGCATGAGTGCGCTCACTGATACAGGACAAAAATTGATTTTAATTTACGAAAATAGCACTCGCTGCTTGCCGACTATACATTTGACATGAAAATATAATAGAATTCAATACCAATACTGTTACTATAAGAGTTTGTACAGTGTGAGTCGTTCAAATATGCTAGAATGGCAAAAAATAATATTGCATTGTTCATGTACACTGAACCAAAAAAGCCATTTTCGATCAAATCCAATCGATATTTACAATTCATAAAAAGCCACCCAGCGAACAGTTTTCTTCCTTTTATCTTTTTGTACTAGGCATAAAGTGTTTTAATCTCTTTTTTATTCGTTTTTATTGTATTATTTGCATACCGGCGGAAATGTGATTTCGAAATTTGATTGGAATTTCTATTGTGCTGTGCTATGCAGTCGGTGGCTTTGCAGTTATGTGCGAGTATTTGCGCATTTATTATTCAGGAATCAATGCAAAGCGGCACTGGCATGCAAAAATGTAAACAAGATGAAGGACGAAGATATTGATCCAATTCAATCAGTTGTACAACATGTGGTATCATATTTTTGCTGCATTTATTTATTTATCAAGAGAAGAAGAGTCAGTCGTATATAAAATTGTAATAAATTATGACTATCAGCACCCAAACAAGCAAACAGTGGTAAACGCGGAATGGCGGTTCATTAGTGGCGCGAATCCAGCGATGCACTTCCGGCGCACGCTGTCGGAAATGATTAAAAGAGATAATATATGAAAGAGATAATAAATTCCATACAATGCAATGCAATGCAGTGCAGTTTGTTTGCTGCAATGCGCCGCACAAAATTCTGCGCGGATTGGGAACCACATACCACACCAGAGGGGGGGCGCTGTTGGTAACAAGTATGTATGTGCATTATGAAAATCGGCGCTTGCGCTAATGACGCATTATCATGCAAAATGCTCTATGATTTATCACATTGCATTATATTAAACTATTTGGTATTTATTATTTATTTTTGTTTCAGGAAATCAACACAGTAATCTTCCAGTAAATTAAATTAATCACCGGTAAGCAGTTTTAATTTTAAGCGTGAGTTTCTCACATTCCTGGGGATATTTAGTGAAAACTTGAGTGTGAGTTTGGGCGTCGCGTCGCAATGAAAAGGAATTTTATTTTATTTTGCATGCGTGCACGTCCTGCCCGCGGCTGTTCTTTGATGCCGCGTGTGAACTAAACGAACGAGCGATGCGCACCTCCTCAGGGAGATTCCCTTTCAAGTCCTGGCTCGTTAGCATTGTGCAGACACCTCAGTCGCCGGTGTTGCCTTCATCGCTGCCATCATCAACTCGCTCCTTCTTTCTTCCTATATGAATTGTGACCTTTGTCCGCTGCAGGCGGACTTTTAGTTCTTCAACGCAGTTTTTCCTCCCTTCTTAATGCATATTTATTTATTTCCAACACAACACAACACAAAGTGATGACTTAAAATAGAAAATTCGTCTCACAAGGGAAAAAATTAACACACACACACAAAATATTACCAAACAATTGCGAATATGGATATTTGTATTCAGCTCGGGTGCCCGCTTTGCACCAGCGGCCGTAAAACGCTTTTATTGCGTTCGCAACGCAGTTCTTCCTTGCGTTCCTGCAGCTTACAGGTTTTAATTTCCATATTTTTATTACTCGCAAGCCGCCACTGCGTCAGGTAACAAAAGCACTCCTCCTTGCATTGGGCCCCCAGGTTCTTACATTACATTCTCGCCTCCAGACGTATTTGAGTCCTGGCGGAGTTCTTGTTAACACAACATACACAATTCTGAAGCAGGAGTGCAGGAATATAAAATCTAAACCAAACAGAAAAATATGTACAAAACTCGTAAGTAATAAAAAAGCTAAAGCCATCCCTGGAGATACATACCTACACAAAAGGTGTCGTAAAAATAAAATTAAAAATTGACTGACAATAACTTACAAACATTAATAAGTACGTATAATAATAAATTACACTTTCTGAAGCATAAAATCATCAAACAAAAACATAAGTAAAGTATAGATTTCTACTAATAATAATTTGTTATTGGCACAGCTTTAATATTTGCGCAGCTTGTTCAATTACATGTAATATCAAACAATTTCAATTGAAATATTTGCCAACTAGAGAAAACAATTAAGTCCAGAGTTACGCGTTATTTTGCGGTTGTACGCAAATAAATGGACGAACCATCTGGAGCTTTTGGTTGTTGGTATTTCAGTGCAATTGCACTCGCAATTGAATGCTCCCAGAATATAGGCAACCAGCCAGCCATTTACACGCGCTCGTATATTCCAGCAAATAATTACAAGCGAGGTATTTATATGCATAAAGTCATATAAATCTGCGCTTGCGATTGCAATTGCGCCGCTTCATAGGTTTGTAGTTGGGCTTGTTGATCCCCTGGAATGTTGTTTTGTTTGGCCTCTAGGTCACCATCACTTCCTACATACATGCGCCTGTACAACCGCAACCCAACATTCGCTGGTTGATTCAAGTCAGGGGCGAAGTGCGTTACCAAGTGTTGCCAAACGCTGTGGTTCCCCGCTACATGTGTACCCGCCGTGAATTGTTTTGTTTATTGCAATCAATTCGCAACAGCGACCGCCAATTTTCCGCCAGGGCGCTTCCAGATCAATGTATGCAACCAAATGAGCAAGGCAGAAATACTTTGAATTTGTTCATCCAAAATTATCCAACGGGCACGTTCTATTGGTAACTTCCATTGTTACCTAACAATGAATTGCATTCCTAATGTAATATAATGTAAGGTAATGTCATGATGGACATCGACGCGTGTACATTCAGTCAATTTCTCATCGATTTAATTCGATTCTCTGACACTTGGCAGGGCGACATAATAATGCATTGTTTACTTGTCAATATGGCGTTAATTTGTCATTCAAAGCTGTATTGTGTGGCAATAGTGCTATAGTAACAAAAATGCAATACAATCAGACATCAATTGACACATTTATTATTCATACAGGCGACCAAGTGCACGGACGTGACGCATAAATCTTCAGTTATTGATATCTGGCGATTCAATTTTTCCTTGTTGCAATTTTTATTGATTTGCTCATTGCTCATTAATTTGCATCCAAGGAGCAATCAATCAATCTATCAAACAGCTATTGATCGATCGGTGATAATACATGAATTAATTACATTCTCACAATCATTTGTTACTGCAAGACAATATAATATGATGTGATGTTAAGTGAAGTGGGTTTATTAAATGAAGAGATGTGATGTTAAAACGCCGGAGGCGAGTGAAATATGCGCTTTTGACGTGGCGCCCTCACTCCGATGTGCTCAGGCATTGCAATCCGACACCTCGCTGAATGCATCGCATTCCAAAGCGACACGTGAAATTCTAACAAGAAGAAATTACATTGTCTCTCGGGGAATTTGCACGATTTCATCGACAAATTGAATTTCAACGACAAATGCAATAAATTATAATCATTTCTAATTAAAAAACATTAAACATAATTAATAATAAAATGACTTTGAGCGAATGGCACGTCGCCAGGCGGAAACTGGAAAAATGCATAATTTGATAAATTTTCATTAGCGCTCGCGCCGTTTTTAATTCCACTCGTTTTACTTCATTTCCGCTCCTGCGGCTGGCGCTGTTACGGCCACTTTTTCCTTATTACAAGCCTGCACGTTTCGATATGCTTCCGGAACTGAACTGAACTGAACTGAAAGCGTCCTTCAGGTAGCTGTGTGCGTATTTTTTCATCGCCAAAAAAATATGAAAAGAAGCGAGTGTTTAATTAAATTCTTATTTTTGTTTTCTTCCCCTCAGGCGACCGAACGCAACTTGAAGGGGTTTTATGCGCGCCTGCGTTGATAAATATGATAGATCGTGGCCTAACACATTGCACATCATTAGAACGGGCAGCGAAACGTAACAAGCTGGATGGTGCGGTGTGTAAAGGAAGCCGGGAATCATAATGGAAAAAGGGCCGGAGAAAGAGTGCGCGAGGCAAAAACTAGGATGAAAAACGGTGGAAAGCCTGACGTTGATGGATTGAAGCGTTGGACTTTGTTCGAGATTTTTTCCGAATGCGTTGCTTTGTTTACTGCTTATTGCACTTGCTACTCATGTTCTTTGACTTTCCCTATCTCACTTACCCACTACATACTTATAGTTAAGTATTTTTTGCGAATCAAAGATTTTAAAGGCACGAAAGAAACCTAAAGATAGACTTGGTGGGCTGGGTGCCCGATGTCGTGCCCTTACACAATTCACAACAGTTTACAGTCGCCGCGAAGAGACGTTGGGTTTCCTTGTGCATATATTCATTCGAAAGTGGAATGAAGCCAGCGCCAGCGCTGCCGTTATCGGCCTCCGACGATAAATCGTGACAATATAATTTCCTTTGTGCGCGAAAATTCAATTTGGCCCATCCGCTAGCTGGCGTCGTGGTCGTTGTCATTGTCGTCCTGCTTGGCATTGGGACCATCGAACAAATCTACTCGTACCTACATTTCGTATTCATTTCTTGCTTTCTTTACTAGGGCCACCCATTCGTTTCCACATGTTCTGGAACATTACAATTTGCGCCTGCCTATTGCATTCGCAGTGTAATTCAATATTTTATCCTCGTACTTCGTACCTTGCCCAACCTACATTAGCATGCATACAATAACTTAGCCCAGCTCAGCTTAGGTTGCTTTAAATACGCTTCAGTGGATTGTCGTGCAACGCCAATTGGATTTTTCGAAGGCAATTTCCGCCCGTAACCTTTAACCCCCAACATTTACTATAACATCTTTTACTTTCCTACGCTTTATTTTATTTCATGGGCAGACAGTTCTTTTGATAAGAATACACAGCCATAGCCATAGACAAACTCAATGGAGAAGCATGGAAAGGCATGGAAATTAAACGATTTCCATTTACATTCTCATTTCTTTTCTTATGAGTTGCTTCTTATTGAATTGAAAGCTTTGATTTTGCTACGATTTATATTAAACGCCATTCCATGCCATGCCATGCCAGGGAAGTGTAAACAAAGGGCATCCAATAACGTTCGCTCACAGAGGGAGCTTTTAATATTACAAAATGACACAAATATAATGCACGTCATCTGGCAGCGAAATAGGGCACCTCGCGGAAAAAGGATAATATATTTGATAAGACTACGAGACACAGCCAGTACAGAGACAACTTGCTGTGTACCTGTATATGAGCGAAGAGCAAACACAATTTGCATTTTGCGATAGCAAACAGACGCTAGCGCTTGTGCCTGTGCCTGTTTTTGCTCAGGCTCGGGCTCGGTCTCGGTCTTCTTGGTGATGATGTTGCAAGAGCTTGCAAACGCGCTCGAATTTGCAAGGGTGTATTAGTTTGTGTATGGCATCAAACGCCCGGAAAATTGGACGATAAACATTCAATGCTTGTGTATTATGTGAATTACGGATATTAGACACGAACAGGAACATGTAACGTAATTGATTTTCGCCTGTCTTGTCTCTTGTGTCTGCTTGATTTTGCATCAAAAGGACAACAAATATTTCTTTGTGTCTTTGTATTTAACAAATAAAATATAATCAAACAAAGTTAAAATATTAAATGAGAATAAGTACTCTAATTTGATCATAAAATCACACGTTTACAGAAATTTAATTAAATCTGATTTAATTATTCTGATACGCAGATAAAAATGAGAGCTGGCTGGTTGGGGACATTGCGACGCAAAGAAGAAATTTGCCGTTATGGCGGTGGCGGATAATGTATGAATGAATGTGCAAAACAAAACGAAATGAAATGAACGCAAGCAGCTGGCTGAAATGGCGCGAAAAGACTCTAACCGGAAGCGTCGTTCCGTGCATCCCGTGTCTGGATAATCTTCCGGCTTCCATCTTTTAATCGCCTTCCAACTGGCTCCGTGTGTGCGCTTTGCTTCACTTTTTATTCCGTTTTAACTATTTTATCTTATCCTTATGGCTGGCCAAATGCACGCGATGAGATTTAACAATTTTCTGCTTAATTTCTCCTCGTTTCAATCGTAATTTGAACTTGAAAAGTTGAGACAGTTTTTTCGAGAAACATTTTTTCACGCTCGTGTAAAAGGAAAAGTTCGTTCGAAGCGAGAAAGTTTGATCCTGAAGCCAGTATGTACGTGTAAATTTAATATTAATGTTTTCTTGCCGGTGACTTCGGGGAGTCGTGACTACGTACAACTATGACTTTCCTACACACATAGTCGGCCGTCTCCTTGTGATGGGACAATTTTTACGGTGGGGTCTTATAGTCGCCCAAAAACAAGTTTGCCAACTTTCTCGTCTCGGGTTTCGTCTTCGTCCTGGCGGCCAAGAACCAAGCACGTTTGCATTTGATCATTTCATTTGCCGGGATGCTGCGGTCGGCAAACTTTGTCTTCGTCTTCGCTTTGGATGTCGCTTCCATTAGGCAAAGATGTTGTATGGAAACCGCCGCCGTCCGCTTTTATAACGAATTAATATCACAAGTGCTTGACGCGCTTTTTCCGCGCATGTAAACTTTTGCCAGCGAGGCATAAAAATCAAATATTAATGCCTGCAAATTTATTTAGGAAATGTGCCTTTTAAACTCCGCGGGAATATCTTGACTTTGTTTATTATGCATGTCTGTTTCTGAAATTGCAGACATTTTTTCCTTTTCGATGTGGAGTTTTACAAGTTTTGATGTTCCTGCGGTTGTATATTGTATTATTTTATTTTATCATCTGAATTTATTATATTTAGAATACCCTGCTCAATATTACATTTAACGTAGGCAACTTCACGTGCACATCCCTGGTAGAAAACTGTCTGGCTTCCATGTGGTTGAGTGTGTTTTCGTTGCGTTTGGGGTTCGAAGTCGACAATTACTCATAAATAAACAGAAAGCATAACACAAGGCTGTATCAAGATGTTTCCTTCGTTGCGGGCTGTGATGTGTATGTGTTTCCTGTTCTATTTGCTTCTACCAGTTTCGCAAAGAGACACGAAAGACTGGAATA
Source organism: Aleochara bilineata (assembly GCA_003054995.1). Classification (NCBI taxonomy): domain Eukaryota; kingdom Metazoa; phylum Arthropoda; class Insecta; order Coleoptera; family Staphylinidae; genus Aleochara; species Aleochara bilineata. Next base: position 6,445 of record NBZA01029567.1, on the reverse strand, counting down.
TATTACGGGTATGCAATGCAGCGCTGATGAACGCCAGCGATACGAGCACTGGCAGTGCCAGTTGAAAGAAGTTGCATCAGTTATGTTGTTATCTCACGGAACAATTAGAATATTTTATGACGATGGCGTGTCGTCTATTATTCTAACTCACAGTGTCTTCCGACAGGTTTAACCTTGACTAATAAACATTCGAACTGATCTATAATTTGTTTTTTGTTTTAGTTTTGCGAAAGTGAATTAAGGGTAAAGCTGAAAAAATAAATTGCCATAGAGAGGGAGAATATTTATAGCCAGGGCAGACTTTGATCAATCGCGTTGAAAAAAGCGACAGCAGTGAGATTTTTATCAGTGTAAAAGTGGAGCACACATTGGCAATTAATTAATTCCCATTACGTGACAACGTGCGACTTGTAAACTTCCAGACGATTAATGACCAACATGCAGGAAATACCCGGCATCTTTCTCTAACAACCTCTGCCAACTCTACTAAAAAACATGGAACATAAATTACCTTGCTTTACGAATAAGCGTGAATATTATGATAACAATAACATAACAAGTATTTCATATTCGCACCTTAAGGATATAGCAGTATTTTAGTCAAGTAGGTAAGTACCTAAGTGAATAATAAATATTATTAGTGTTAGTCTATTTGACTTGTCAGTTGAGTGGAGGTTTCAACGTGAATAAATTCTTTCAGCTGTGCTCGCATTGCAATTTGTTACCTTCCGGGAAAATCTCGATCATTTAAGCTAATGATGTAGGACACAGTCGTGCCGGGAACGAACGGGAACGGGATAAAACAATTGCGCATTTAGAACCTGAACAAACGAACGAACGAAAGAGTGCCGTCATCGACATGCTCATCGAGAATTGAGTCCGAGTTGGAGTCGGAGTCGGGCGTTAGTCCTGCTCGTTCGTTCGTTAGTCAAGCGGATGTTCATCCGGTTCGTACACACGCGTTGTGTAAAGATAGCAGGAACAGGAGCAGGTCTGGAGCGGGAGGCAGGCAGGTACGTTCAGTTTTCGGCTGGCAGGCTGGAAGGGTGAGCGGGCGGCATATAACCCAATTGTAAGTGTTTCCGTATCGATTGTTCCAACATTTCGCGCCGCCGCTGCCGCCACCCGTTTGTTCAGCCGGACGCTCGGTCGGACGGACGGGCGCTCGATGCGGCGGCGACGGCAGTGGCACTGGCGAATATGCATTCGGCCGACAATGTATGTGTGACCCCAGCAGCCGCCGCTTGCCGTACTGCACTGCAGGTGCATCTCCTGCTCTCACTCGAATTGTTCATACTTTCATCTCGCGCCAGACACATTTGCATCTGCAGTGCATTGCATTGCATTTGCGTCGCATTCAATTCACTCTCTGGCTGGCTTCCACAATATTATGCACTTCCCGTACCTATTACATTATCAGATTTTTCCAGCCAGATGAAAAACAATCTCACTCATGCATTTTGATTTCACTCTGAGGGTTTTATGTCCTATTTCTGCCTTTTTTATTCTTTTCCGTAATTTAATTTTTATACAACTGCTCTGATTTAAAAATTTAATTTTAAAACACATTTTGTCAATTCTAAAAAAACTTGCTTGGAGGTGTCATCATGCACTCGCATTACACTTTCCTTGGTTGATATTGCGTGCTGAGCAAACACTCACACGAATTGCAATCCACGTCTTCTTCAGATCCTTTGCCAAAGCCACGCGCCGGCACGTGTGTAAACTTTCCTCTTTAGCCAGAGCACTGCACCAAGGATAGCCAGTTGCTTGCCATTAGTCGTTCGCCCTCTAGCACATCATCAACAACTTCGCACCCTGTGTTTGACGATGCTGTATACGTTAGTTTGGATTTGGTATTGGATTAACTGGTTTTATTATTGTAGTTTTAAAAATAAATCATTTTAATTGGCTCCGAGGCAAACACGAAAAAACGTAATTAGCACTACTGATCGTTAATTGTCGATTATTTCAACATTCTTTGTAGATCTACCATGATTGAAGCACAAGGGTATCAAGCAATCAACGTTCTTTGTTTTTACTTGGGAAGGATTGCAACGAAAAGAGGAAGAGAAGCGAAGGAAGGAAGGAAACAAATAGGAAAAGAAACATACAAGTAAATTGTACGTGCGTGACGTTATTAAAGAATTTTCACTGGTTATGCTATTAATGTCCGTAAATGCACTTGGAACGGATTTGTACGGTGCGAAAAGAGCAGTGAGCAATTACTATACTCCACCAACGCTGGCACAATCATTACGTTCCGGAGCTTACAAGTATATCGTTTTGCCATATCGTGTCAAGCAAAACTTTCCTGCTTTTGACGAGGAAACATGAAAGAAACAAGGCATTTTTTCTTCAGACGTACATACGTACATTCATACGTATTGCACGTTTACAGTGATTTAAATGAATATAATATTTTTCCTTTCAAGACTAAGGACCAAGGAGACGCACTCTTATGTAACGCAATGAAAGTGATATTGCAATATAATACATATTTACGTTTACGTTGAGTAACACTTATTTGTAAACGTAGGCAACACATATACCACCACTGCCATTGCCGCCTCCCGAAGCGTAAGCGTATGGTAATATGCGTAGCGAGTACGTATATCGATCGGGCGCGCCACATTTCGGCTGCGCGTCTTTCGCATTGCCGCCGCCGCCAGCGACCTGCGTTTTTGCTACTTTCGGCCAATGTTTGAACATTTTCCATGATGCCAAAGGTAAACACTATAGTCAGTCAGTTGAGTACTACTCGATGCCGAGGACAAAGCGAAGACTGACACTGGCAGTGGCACTGACGCTTTAATTAGCCATTGGGAAATTGGAAAATTGACGTTAATTGAAACGGGAAGCGACTTTTCTAATTTGCGTCAAACGGTTTGCAATTTAAATAATGTTCCAGAATTTTCCGCTGGTTCTTGTTACTTCTATTTTATTATATGTAGATGTATGTGTGTTTGTACACTTCTTCTGCGAGATTGCAATACTTGTGTGGAGTATAGACCTATATAAGTAGATTACGAATACATGCCTTGTCTCGCTTCGCTATCTGCGATACGGCCGTGACGGCAACAGCAGTGGTGGCAGTGGCGGTGGCGCACTGGTACGTGCGAAACGGCCGAGGGTTGGTTACGGGTCCAAGGACACGGCCTGATAAATAACACTGAGGTCAAATCACTGCTAACACACTCTTCTCTTCGATGTGAACGCGCACATCTTCATTTCTTTCTTCTCTTCAAGTCTGGGTTGTCTTCTTTTCATAAAAACAAAGAAGTTCAATTAAAATATAAACAAACATTACATTATATTACATGAGTGTAATCTGTAATGTAATCAACGACAATTAATCATCTTTCAAAAAACAAGTTAATCTGAAATATTTCGAAAGTGAAATAAGTATGTAATTGATTAATTAATTGTTAGTTAAATTAAGACGCAACAAAAATAAATTATGAACCAAAATGAACCCACTAAAAAGCAAAATGAAAAAAGGAAGCAATAAAGAAGGATATGTGTGTTAAGCACTCTTATCAACATTATTCAATACGTGCTTTTATCGGCGAACGCCATCACGAGTGTAAACAAGTTGTGCGCACGCAATAATAAAATTAATTCTCGACATAATAATGACCATTGCGAGTGCCACACTGGCAGTCGAACAATGCGGGTCTAGCCAGAAAGAATGGATTAGTACGTCTTATAATTCACTATAGTTGTTTGTTGTTGGTTGTCATTTAACGCACCATCAGCAACCAAGTAAGTAAGTGAGTGAGTAAGTTTTATTCCTCCTTGAAAGGAAAATATATTTTATAAATTTGCATGGCTTTTATGCACGTGTAGTTTCCTTGAATGTCGGAATTCACTGACAAGCAAGGCAGACGAATGTATAGACGTTGCAGCTTATTTAAAGCTCGTAAGGCATAAAACCCGGCGCGCAACTTTTCAAAAGTAAAAGAGCGCCGCTGCTTTCTTGCTTGCCTGCTTGATATGAAAGAACGCCAGAAGCAGCAAACAGCGATCATAAAATGGAAAATGTGTGTTCGGCAGCGCACATTCGAATGCTTTTAGATTTTTAGTCAGCATTTTACATCCACTCAAATATTTCGCGCTCGCTCCCCGGTCGCGTCTTTGTTTTCTAGGGATTTTCCACCCACCGCGGGAAATTGCCGGCCTGTATCCTAATCGTATAAAAGTCGAAGGCAATGTGCATTTTTTTCTCATTTTTTGACAGTTTATTTCAATATTTCTGAAGGCATGGATATCTTAATATTCTCTTCTTCTTATTCTTTGGGAATCAAATTCGCATCAGGTCGGCATCTTGTTTAATATTAATAAATCCTTTGTGGCTTTACAGAAAAACTTGAACCGCTTTTATTAGCATGATTATTACGCTTTGAGGAAAACAGCTAGGCATTCGACTTGCGCGTTGTTCGAGTGCACTAATCACTTGCCAAGTTTCCCAATTAAACGTTCGCCTCGTATCGTGCAAACTTTTTGCCCTCGAACTCAACTAATGTGCTTCCTCCACAAAACAACACTTTTCAGCTTCAGCTGCCACTGCACCGCTGTTGCCTGAATGCGGGAAAACGCTTAGGCTCGTTAGAACTAGGCGCAAAGGAATCGAGGACTAAATAATAATAATCGTTCCCTCGTTATCCTGATTATTTCATTGGGTTGCCACACATTTCACGCCTGAATCAGTTCTACCAGCAATGCTTTATCACGTATATCGCATTTTAATTAAAGCTGATTTTATTTGCGATAAACTAGGACTTGATTCATGACTTGACTCAAAACGTGACTTATCTGATCCATCAAACTTCTTTTCATCTCTGACTAAATATACTTATTATTGTTAGAAAATTTCTTGCCTCGCAAGGCAAAATTTAAATCTTAGGGTAAATAAATTTATTGCGACTGTAAGCGATTATCGCTAAGAACAAAAGCTAGGCTTACGCTGATTAATCTGATTATTTATTGCTGCAGCAGCCAACTACCAGGACTTAAGTCAGCGGTTAATCCACATGCATTTATTTCCATATAATGTGTATGTCCTTACAACGTACATATGTACGTAGGCAACTTGTGTATCTTTACTTTAAGTACCTAATAATTCATTTAAATTGTTGCAGAAATATTCAACAAACTTCAAATTCGTCACAACAGAAGAGCCACATCTAGAGGGGCAACATCAATATGCGCACACCACATGGTCTACCATCCTGTTGACATTTATTGTGTAAGTCAGAAGCAGATTTACCTATAGGCTTGATAGGTTATAGCCTAAGGCGTACAATTTGTTGGGGCGGCAAATTTCTTTTCTTCTTATTCCTTTTTTGACCTAATGCACTTTTTTTGCATGCAGGGGAGGCATAGCCTATACAAATTGTTAAAAGCCTATGGGCTATGAATAGTATAATTAATTCATATGCCATCGGCATCACCACAGCTGGGAATTTGAACAAGTAACGCAATCAAATTATATGCATGCTTCAATGCACTTGCATTATTCAGTGATGAAGCCCTAGATGCATGCGCGTTATGTAAGGGATTGTTCCACTCTGTCTGTTCTGTTCTATTGTGAGCACAAGCCTGTTTATCACTGTGTGCATCTCTTGGCACGCAGAATTTGTAGTTTGTGTGAAAGGAAAGCGTTTTGTTGGCAATTAATTAAGCGTAATTTGCGTCGACGATAGCACCACCTGCATTTCAAGCGATCCCACCGCGCAACGCCCTCTCTAGGGATCACATAGGTAACAACATTCTCGTCCTTTTGTCTCTCTTGATCTCATGTTGTCTTTATGCAAGTGAATACAAGATATGCGCCAAAGCAAGCGCAAGCGCGAGGATAAATGCGAAATTCAAACAATACAGCTACTTGAATTCGTACAACGTGCACACACTGTTATATTACTAGTATTGTCGAGTGAACAAGCGAACAAAGCTCATGACAAGATCATGAATGAGGCGAACGCGCACTCTACACAAGTGCACACCCTAATGAAATGATCGCTGAAGTGCAATTGTTGTAATTGTCTGCGAAATTCATTCGCTTCTGTGCGTTCCGGTTCGTGACTGATGTGTTTCTGCTGTTTGCAGATAAATTGAGAGAGCAATGCGTGGTCGTCCGTGGACAGCCTGCGTGCTGCTCTGCTTCTTGTTACCTTCATGCCTTCCAACTCCACACCGGGGGCGCCACCACCCGGCGCAGCACCAGCAGCAACAGCCTGGGGAACATCAAGAGCATGCGAGTCAGCCGCATGCCGAAGCATATCATATGTCTCGGGACCCCTTCGATCCGCACCGAGATAGCGAAGAGTTCCGGCGCGATGGGCCGGAGGACGGGCGGCGGGATGTAACGCGAAGGGACAGCGCCGAGGAGGACCCCTTGGTCGTCGAGACCAAGAAAGGCAAGGTGCGCGGCATGACCCTATCG
>NBZA01029229.1:0-60521 GCA_003054995.1 Aleochara bilineata | reverse complement strand
TCAAAGCGGAATTATGAAAAATTGAGAATACCTTAATTTGGTAGAATATTTATGCATGTGTTTAATGTCAAATATCTCTTGAACCGTAAAAGATAGAACTTTTACTTAAAGCTTATTGGAATTCAAATTAAATTTTACATTAAATAAGTGGTTAAACCAATAATTTGTCTTAATTTTAAGCAAAGTTATCGAAGTTTGAAAATTTCTTAATTTTAAAAGAAAACTTAAACATTTATGATAGAGCTACAGGCCGCAGCCCTTGTCGCATGTACTATGGATGAATATTGGCCCTCTCATATATACCTGAAACCAGTGTGGCTCACGTAAAAAAAAGTTTGGCCACCGCTGGTATAGACTTATTTCACCTGGACGTACATACCTACGTATGTGTACATACGTTTATATTAGAACCTTATCGTGTTTTTTCGAAGGTATAAGCTAATATTATAAATCAATAAGACTTAAGCCAAGCAAGGCAATGACGCGAGGTTCTGCTGAAATGTCGCTGGATATACGCGCAAATATTGACATGAATCATTATCAATAGCGAGCGATAGGACGCTTTGGATGAGCAAGAATTGATTGATTTGCGAGTTGTCAGGAAGAATGCGAATACGAATGTGAATGCGAACGCTGGAATATTATTTACTGCTCAACTTTTGCAAGTTCACCGTATTATAGTGCGTGCGTGATATGTGAACGTTCAGCGCAGTGCACTGCTCAGCACAATGAACGATTTCGAGAAAACGCTCAAGGATTGATGCGCCGGCAATATTTATGTTATTATAGCTCGACTGACTCGTTTCGTTCCCCCCTTGGTCTGGGTCTTCTTCTTCTTCTGGTTCGTCTCGGCTTGCCGCTCAATTTGAGTGAGTTGTGTCAGTCATTCGGTCTCTGGGTCGACCCAAGTTCGCTCGCTCGTTCGCCTGCTTGCTAGTGTTTCCTCTTAGTCTTATCGATTTTCCTACGATTTCCCCCTTTTATGCCACATTGTTCTGTTGTTTTTTGTCCTCCACCTTTGTTCAGCTCGTAAATATGACAATGACAAGCTTTCAATCATCCAGGCAATCGTTTTGACTTGGATTCCCGATTGATTTGCCACATTAGTGTAATTAATTTTTATTTGAAGTGTGTAGAAACATAATATATTTTCAAGTCAAAGGTGAGGTCTTTAGATAAGATAGGTATGTACGTACATGTATGCAGTTTAATAATTTTCCATGCAATTTCGCTTGAAATTTGCACAACTTTATGTCAGATAATAGTATCAGGTTTATCTGCGCGTAATCACTCATCGCTCATTCACTTCTCCAATGGCAATTCACCTTTAAATGACTGTGTACTTGAGTTGAATCATTATGCGTATTTAACTTGGTATTACCGTACCTTACGTACTCGTACTCCACGCTCTTATCGTAAATAACTTGCAATGTTATTTACAATTTGCCGTTCGAAAATATTTACTCAATGGATTTTCGCGTAATTGATGGCTGAGTGCTCTTTGAGTAAGCCGCGATTATTTTTCTTTTCTCTCCGCCAGCGTCATACGCACACATACACCTTCCACTCTACTATATCTACGTCTACATTGCGTCTAATCTACCTTCGGAGAAGAAAAAAGCGAAACGAAAAATGTATTTATCGTTGAAGGAATGTACACCGGCGCAAGCTAAGAAGATTAAAAACTCTCTAAAAAGCATCGTTGTCGTCGACGTCGACGTCTTGCTTCCTTCGCTCGCGATGTAAAAAGTTTCCGCGTTCAGTCTTCCTCCCGCATTTACCGCTGCTTCATCGTTCATTAGGGCGCAACAAGCAAAACATGCAACACACTATCAGAGCCAACTCAAACAAAGGACGCGCAAAAGCAAATTCAATGGGCGGTAAAAAATGGCAGAACAAAAAGTCATCAAAAAGGACAATTGTGAGTGAGGTCTTATCCTGTCCTGTCCTCTTTGTAGCACAAGAACGACCGACTGCTGGCTGCACCTTATTCGCGACTGTACATTTTTACATTTACAGTCTTGCAAAAGTGGAAATGATTTGCGAGTTCGTTCGTTCGTTCGTTGATTGAGTGCTTTATCGGTCGTCCATGGGCATGAGCATGAACGGATTCCGTAATTGACGTCGTCGCACGTTAATTATGAAAGCGTTGCTTGCTTGCTTCGCCTGCCAGTCTGTGATTTTATGACATAACCAGATGCCTCCGCTGCCGGCTCCTACGATACTACCGCCGACCGACGATCGACTGCCGACGCTTTCGCGTTGGGTGTGCAATTGAAAAAGTACTCAGGCGCGAGCGCAAGCAAAAGCGAGTGCATTTAATCGTCGGGTGGATGACCTAATTGACGCTTATATGCCATGCCAGCTGATGTGGTAACTAGGCCATAAAAACCGGTTCCATCATTGATTGTGCACCGCGCATGCTGTTGCTGCTCAATTGTAGTGCAGTGCCTCTGTTGGTTGTGTATGTAGGTTGTTGCGAGAGAGCGAAAGTGTTTCGCTACCTTCGCCAACGACAGACAACTTCAGCTTCAACTTCAGTGTCGTTCGATGTGGATACAAACGGAAGGGGTGAATATGACGGAAACGCGGGTGGAGATCAATTGCCCTTTTCAAGTGATACCTGCCTCTCTACGATGTCGATGTCAGTCGTTCGACATTCGATCGCTGCCTTGCTTTAAAGCGTCGCGACGCGCATTCTTCTGGGAAACAGCCAATAACCCGCCAACCGGCAACCCTTTTACTTCTTGCGTTTCCTGTTTCCACAGCTGTCTATGCACGACAACCGTGCTCATCAGCTAAATGTTTTTCACGCATTGCAAAAACATTTCGTTCAACATAGGATTCTTGCATGTTTGCCTTGGTTTTACTTCAATTTCATTTAAATTCTGTTTGTTCCATTACGGTTCTGGCGGTTACAACAGCTCGTGCTCGTTTTCATCGACATACGAGTATGTATACCCTTGCGCTTGCATTGCCGTGATGAGATTAGGTTCCTGGGCGGAATCGAAACATTTGAAAATCGCAGCCAGCAAACGCCAAACAAGACGACATAAAAGCCAAGCACAATCGCAAGCCAATATGCTGCTTGCCGCTGCATGCCGTTTGCCTCTATCGTTCCCTTCCTTTCGTGTCGTTTTGTTTCTGCGAGTTATATGCATAAAGCATTTTTTGGAAGCATTTTTATTGCGCATCTCACCGCTTTTCGTCTTACGATGCGATGGTTGGTGGTTGTGGTTGCTTGTGTTTTTCTTTCTTTCCTTGAAGTATTTTATTGTTTTGCGTTCGCTTGTCTCGTTCGGCATTTTCATATTTTACAACTTTGCATTCATTCCGCGCTGTCGCAATTTGCATATACAACTTAGGTATAGATAGATATGTAGGTATTTCGCATTGTTGTTTTATTTCGGCTGCAATTTTACGTGCATTTTATTTCGTGTTTTATTCTGCGTGCGAAAGCGCGTTTACCGAATAAAATAACAAATACCGGGCTGGCTGGGTGGTGGGTTGGCTTTGACTACTACCCTATGATGCCGATACTCGTATACGTTTAATATTTTATTGCAATAATATTGCGCTTTAGATAAGCTTATCTCGCTCTTCCTCGTTTGCTCACAGACAGGTGTGTGTTGCCAGAGTCTCCATAGGTATTACAATATAATCCCATACATATTTATGATGTTTCTGTCTGCAATTGAAGTAATTACCTAATGAAAATCACTGCCAACTTCGTTACAGTTTGTGATCTATTTACACAATTCACACCGTATTCAGTTTCACAAATTTACCACCGCGAATCGGACGGTTGAAACTGATTCACTTACAGCTCGCAATGCGCATCTTCATTAATTATCGCTTTTTACTATTTTCATTCGCTACCACCCTGTTCTACGTGCGCAGAACTAACTGCAAGCCAAGACCTGCGAAAGCCAAAGCACGAACACGTTACGTGCCTGCCCGGTGCGCTCGTAATTAATTAATTAATTAATTCACAAATGCAAACTGCAAATGCGCATTTGAATGCAATATCAGTGTGTTTCTGTCTTATCATGGATGGCATTATATTTTATTAATATTTATCAGCGAATGCGAAGAGATGACAGAAGATGGATGATGGGATATGAAAAAACGCATTAACTGAAATTAAATGCATGCCCATGTGAGATATAATATAATATCCGATGGATCGATAAACAGACATTGCTTGCTTGCTTATGCTTGCTTGTTTGCTGGCAGCGATAAAATTAATACGTACGCTTTTTGCGCTCCCATTCGCCCATACACATTCGCGCCCGCGCTCTTATCTTCGCAGCCTTGCCTTGCTTTGGTTGTACGCTTGTTATTTGCGCGTTTGGTTGATTTCAATTGCACCCAGCCCAGGAGAAAAGTAAAGCAAAGCAAATCATGGAGGAGAAGAGAAAGGCCCAGCCGCGGAGATGAACACTTATTAATGATGCGTCAATGAGAACGCACATTTTATTCACTTTCGTTTTTATTCCGCCCTGCCAAGCCCGACCTGATACGATATCATATGATGCTAAGGGTGGAACATTAATTTCAATCCCAAGCATAATATGCGCGGTTGCATTTAAAACCAATATTAATTCCACCTCATCGCATCTCGTCGCTTGGCCTCGCATCTGATTCACGATTTATTTAAATATAGTAGAAAGTTATACTCTTTTATTCACTTTCGAGTGACATAAACATTTCAATTTATTCATCGATCGTGGGACAGCATTTGGTAATGTAATGTAAGGTACGGTAAGGTAAGGAAGTTTCCTCTCCTGAATAGGAAAGGAACGGTTGTGCAATGGTATTTATGGACCAAAGATGAATAATAAGCGATATTGAGGTGTACAAGTTGTTAGTCGGTGTTTTGATAGATAAAGTTACCTAGTTAGCGAATTAGAGGGCATGTTGTATGCGTGTCCGCAGAGTTTTGCGCTGTGAATAGTCGAAACTTGTTCGTGCTCGTGCTCTTCTCTGTTGCGCTTCCTTAGCATACCTCACCTTTCTTGTCGCTGGATATTAACATGCGATGCGATGCTCGTGGGCACAAACAACCTACACTGAGAGAAACGCGAGGCATGGCATTGCTTGGCCGATTCCGGTGCGATTGTTTCGCCGTTCAATGAATGAACAGCCTCGACTTCGCGCCTCGAACTTGCCTCACACCTGTTTAATTTGTTGTCCTAACTATTTCGAAGAATTTACCAACTTCGGCATACTCCTCGGTATGCCATGCCGTAATGTGGTGCGCTTATTGATTTTGTTGTTTGTTTGTTGCAGGTATGTGTACAGATTTAATATTACCGGCGACCTGGTTTAAACAGCGTTATCATGGAAAGTAAATAAGGTAAAAGAAGCACGTGCATTTCATTAAATTGCTGGGATACGCATAGTTTGCCATAGTTACTTACGGCAGCTGATAATCTTGCGTTTTCATAAAATCGTCATAAAAGCGCCTTTAAACGGTAAATATGTGAAAATTTATCTGGAACATGCATACTTACATACACAGTTGCAAAAATGTGTTAGTCAGTTAGGCAACCAGACTTGACAGATTTTTTACTACTTCACCTTTAATCTGAACTATAGTTATCAAAGTGCAGTGTTTGATAAACTTGCGTGTATAAGGTAAAATCTCTCCTGACTTCCCTGACCTTGTAAATAATTGCCAAGAGGATCGTAGAAATTTAGAACACATTGGGGTCAAACTTAAAAACAAGAACAGGACAGGACAAGGCAGGGTAGGGAAGAAAAGATCAGTCTAGCATGTGAGAACTGATGAGTTTCGTTCGCGCGCAAGTTCCCGCGAGCATGCTGAAAGTTTAATTAGACTTGTTCAAGGTCCGCCCCCCTTGGGGAGACGGCGTTCTTTGTGATTTTCCCAGGGAGCGCATTAAATATTTACACATCGCGTATCGCACAAAAATGCATGCAATGTTTTAATGAAAATTCACTTTTGCGCTGCGTTAAAAAATGATTCAAAACAGATTCTCAAGTTTTTAGATAAGAAACAAGCAGAAAAATGTGTTAGGATTGTACTAATAATCGGTATCCTGTTTACGTGCAGATACGGATTGATTTCAATTGCGCGCCTTGTTTGTACCTGCAATTCGCGAGCAAATATCAGTTCAGTTCGACACAAGCAGTTATTCGGCATTAGTGCACAAATCGCGTTTAAAGTGCGCTAATGCCAGGCCATACCATATCTACGTTTGACATACACACGGACGGGTGTGTTTGCATTGCGCAAATTTATTATTTAATCTCTGAGCAAATGCGTCGCGTCGCGCAATTGCGCTCACGCATTTTATTTGCAATAGCTAGCCGTCCATGATTTCAGGGATTTGCGAGTGACCGAAGGGCGCAATGTGCACCGAACACGCTGCGCACATAAAACGTTTATTTATTTGATCGTTTGATTAAACCGGCGCTGCGCGGCGAGGAGCAATACGCGACGAAGACATTACATTTCGAATCGAACGGAACGAATCGGAACGGTAACGCAATCCGCAATCGTCGACGACCGCAATACTTTAACTGAATATTATTATTAAGTAAGAGTGTCGCTCGACTCGACTCGGCTTGGCTTGGCTTCGTTCAGCTTGTGCGCCAAACGATATCGGAGCGCATAAATATTGGCATTGCAGAACAATTACCATCAGTGTTTATGGCGCAAATACGAGCGCGCACTCGGTTCGGCCGGCGAGATTATTGCTGATTTCTGTCATTTGTACTTCTTTATTGTTTGATACGCGAAGCCGAGTCGGAGTCCGGGCTTCGAGTACGTTTTAGCGAAATTGATTCCGACATTACATATTGACGTTTGCAGATTACATGCCTGTTGTTTATTTAGAAATTCAATTATGCAATACAATCCAATGCATGCGCTCTTTGTTCCTTCGTGTTTGTTGTGGAAAACACAACATAATCTAAGGTGAAGAGGATACCTTTTCGCGGAATTTTTAAATTTAAATTCTTATCTCTGGACCGGGCCAGTATATTATGCAAAACAACTTCATTCCTGCTCTTCCTTTGCGAAATGAGACAAAAATGTAATAACGAGGCCGCTTCTGCGACCAACAACCATATGTTAGGCACTTATCTTGATTTTTTTCTTATGGACCCACAACCGGTGTACACTTTTTGGCTTGTATTATTTTTAACTGGGAGCGTCGAGGTTTTCAAGAACTATCAAACTTTATGAAACTTTCAACGCGGAGATAATTTCAAAGAAGAAAATTAATTAAATGCCAGAAATATATGCGCGGAATGCCGGCTCGGTTACCTCTCCTCGTCGCATCGCATCGCTGAAAATAAAACTCATTTCATTGCGTGTTTCCCCTTGAACGAGCACTCGGATGGATAACTTTTGTTGCAATTGCTGTTCGTACGGTGAGCGGTGGTCGGTCGGCCGGTCTGTAGATGATGTTATTGCACTGCACTGCACTGGAGTGCTGCTCAAACGGTACACACATAGTATAAGTATAAGTACGTATGAGTAGAGCATGTGAATGCCTCTCTTGTGCATTTCTTGCGAGCATACGAGGCACGCTTGCAACAAACACCGTTCGCTTTGGTTTGCCTTGGTTTGCGGTTCAGTCTCCTTGTTCTGTTGCTGCCTCTTCGAGTCGAGTCTCGAGGCTTCGAGCTCAACTCAAGCTCGGAATGGAATGTGCGCTTTGTAATTAACACTTGGCGGCTTTTACCTACGACTCTACATTTGTGATTGCGATTGCCACATCGGCATCGCTCGCGTCCACGTCGAGTCAACGCCGTAATCGTAGAACCTCTGCGCGTACACCGTTTGGAAATTCGCAAAACGCTCACTACTGCACTGCAGCTTGCTTAATGGTAATGTTAGGTAACTCGAGCTGCGAGTGCGTCCATGGCGATGTCATGCGATGGTTTTGTTTAATCTTCCTTCGCGCGTTGCGTTTCGCTTTATTGCTTCCTTTATGACCCTTCTACTTGCGTTACGCACCTTCGAGCATGGGTCTAAGGTTATAGGATTGCTGCATTAAAAGAGTCACCGTGTGCTAATTTAAACTTGTTTACAATACGACTACGACTTTTACAGTTTAATGTCGTTGAAATGTTAATGTTGGGCAACAATATTTTTTGCATTTGATGCTCAGGCAATGCAACGCAACGCATTTTTATATGGAAACTTTTTAAAATTCATCAACGTCTCGTGGCGTATCCATCGCTCGCTCGGTCTTCGGTCGTTTATTATTAGAGAGCCAGCCGTTGGGCTTGGCAATATGACTTTCGCTTCAACTTTTGCTGCCGCTGCGCGTACCGGAAGGGCCTTATTACGTATTCTGGCCGCATGCGATTCGATGCACAAGGTCCTTGCTTGGTTCGCGCGCATAGGTGTTTTATGTTGCCTTTCTCTTGATTCTTCGCGCCTACGTGCCTCCGGCTTTTCATATTTCGGCAGCTTTGTTGCTTTGCTGTGCTTTATTCTCTACTCGAACTGCAGTCCTCTGTGCGATATTTGAACAATTGCTATGGTTTTTGGGTGTCTGTCTGAAAAAGTAAGCGGAATGAATGGGGAGAGGTGAGAGGAGACTATCACGCACTTAAGCGATTGCAATAAGGGCAACACGTAGCACGTAGCAAGCAAGCTGTTGGGTCGGTAGTTCATCGATGCGTTGTTAGCTCTTGGGGCGAAATAAGTAATAAGTTTGTTTGCTATCGTCTGATTGTGTGCGGGGAGCTTAGGCGGACAACATAGTGCGGTGACAATGAGTGTGCTGCCACCTCTTCGCGCATTGTTATTTCACTTGCTTTTGTTATCATCGTTTCAATCTTGCCGAAACTTACCACTTGAACCTCACTAGCCCGCAAGTTGAATGCGGATGTGAATGGAATTGTTCAAACTTCCCTCCATTCTCATTCTCGTTCTCCTGAGAAGTCCTAGTCTGGCTAGGATGGAGGAGGACTAACAATAAGAAATCTGGATGGATGGATGGATGGATGTAGCAATAGTTGAGATGAGTGTTTCAAAATGGATGTGGCAGTTTTTCGATAACTATTTGCAACTTTTTCCTTCGTTCGTCTTGGCTTGGCTCCCTCTTTAAAAGCTTCCAAGAATAGCCGGACGAGTGCAGGCTTTTTAAAATTTCATTGGGAACCATTTCGAAATTTGATTTTCATCTATTTTTAAGCCATTGGCATTGATGTAACGCTGATGCGTGTGTTTGTGTTTTCCGGATTGGAAATCGAAAAGATCATTCGAGAGAGTCATCGATTAACATTGTTTATACATCGGTTTCTATATCAAACTTTCTATCGACGAGGAAGTTGCGACATCAGGTCTTGGTTCTCAGTCGCGCACTGATAAATAGCGGAGATGCGATGCCATGCGATGGAGGAGAGCACAGCTTGGCCGCCTACGTGGGATCGCGCGCGAGATCGATAAGGAAGGCGAAGAAACAACGACACCGACTGTGCGCCGCGCGCGGGGCGTCCAAATCCAATAAGACTGTAGCGCCATCGCCAGCCAGCAGCACCACCAGAACTGCCACTGTCAGTGCCAGTGCCAAAGCGAGCATTCGATTCCGCTTATTGCGTATACATATTATCGCATTCAGCATTCAAGTGAGACGCACACGCACGAGGAACGGTAGTGCGAAGAATGGTAGTGTTACCATACATGTCTCTGAAGAGGAGCGGAGTGGAGCCGAGCACACACTGAGAATGAGCAATCATGTTGCTTCTCTTGTCCTGTCCTGTCCCGTCCCGTCCTCTGTTCTCTGCTCCTTTGTGCCGTTGTTGCAGGAGCTGCAGCAGTGCTAGGTAGCGAACGATCTCCCCATTTTATTAATGCGTCCGTCACCCAATGTCCTACATTACTTCCGACCACTATTTACTATTGCATTCCCTCGGCGGGCGCGCACCGGAACGGCGATCTTCGTACACTGGGACATCGCATAGGCGAAAAAGTGCACACACGAAACGGGGTTAGAATTGACAATCGTTCTCTCGTTTGGACGACACCCGTGTGCGCCGAGTTGAGAGGTCGTTTCTACGTTTTCCTTTTAGTGGTGAGAGATTTCCGCTTCGTACTTTCCTTCGCACCCACACAGTGCGCTGCGACCAATTCTATTTCTATGCTGATTCCAGCAACCTGCTCTGCCTGCTACTTTACTCACTCTGCGTAGTAAGTAGGTATGGATATAGGAATGCACTGGAAGGCGTTTGATCGTTGTCGAAATTACAGAATTCCATTCCGATTTTTGTTTGCACGCAAATGTCGTTCCGCCGCTTTGTGGTTTTGTCATTATTGCAAGTGTTCTTTGTTCCTTTTTCATTTATTTTTGTCGAGTAAGTGTCAGCCATTTCCACTTGAAATAACTGTGAACTGAACGCTGGCCCTGTACAGTTTGAGAATTATTTGGTTTGCTTTAGAGGCGAACGAACGTACAAGGGAGTTAAATGAAATTATAATTGCAATGTCACACACGACGCTACGTGTTTATTAGCCAGGCAGTCATGGCGGAAATTGCGCGCATGCATAAAATCATATTAGGACCACACGCATCTCGACGCATTAATACGTATGTACCCACGGACACAGGCCGAGCCGAGCTGGGTAATGGAACAACACATCAGCCAGTCATATAAATTGTGCACAACATCTCATGCGCCATCAACATGGGCGCAGCACAAGAGCACAAGTACAAGCGTCAGCTGAAGGACACTGAAGATGCCGTGTGGTCGGTGAGGTACGAAGGACCAAAGGACGATGTACAACGCTCCCTATATTTACCCGGGCCGGTGGCATACACGCTCATTTATGATCCCAGGGAGTCTGTATGCCTTGCTCTACTGACATACCGCACGCTGGCCAATCATGTCATTTATGTATTCGTGTTTGTTTATGCACGAGCTGACGGTGTGTGTGAGGGTCCTTCTCGCATTGACCTTCTGTATTTACTGCCCCCGTTGGTGATATACATCAAGGCTCGCTTCGCTTCGGTCGGTCACTCAGTCAACCCGATGAAATGTGTCTTGTGAATGGGCTAAGAGACGAGAGGATAGAGGATCAGCTCCTGCTCTCTAATACCTAAGTACCAACCCATCTTGTTCCTTCCTGCCAACCCGTGTATTAATTGCAGTCCAAAATTAACACTGCTGTGATTAAAGCGCAGCTTAGGAATCTTATTTCGCGGCTTTTACGAGTCATTAACGCGATTGAGCGCCGCTTTTTAATTATCATCCTCGACCGCTCGTCCTGGAAGGAACAATTATCAGGCACTTGTGCGAACGAACAAGTTTGAAATATGTTTCGAAGTGCACTCAATGTCCTTGCGGAGTCCTTGAAACTGTTGAGTAATTTGCACCCATCCAAGAAGGGTACGTATGTACGTAAAGTTACGGTGTTATCCAATTAGAAATTTCAATCTGAAAGTTGTTTATGCGTCGCAGTCGTCGTTTTGATCGATGGCGTTATGCAGGCAGGAATGCTAATTCACTCAGCGATTTGATTAATATGGATGGATGGATGTGTGGTGCTGATATTGCGACGAGAGGGTGGAAAGAATGGACTCTAATGATCCGCGGCTGCCTTCGCGCCGGCCGTCATGATAGGTAACGTACATTGTACGTCACATTATGTAGGTTGGTTTTTTTAATATAAATATTCCGATGCGTACAAGTGACTGCGATACGCTTGATGTTGATGGTTGACGAGCGCATTAGAATATGTTTTCCATCGGGGGATGATTTCCATATGAGCGAGTAGGGTCTCGATGAAATACGCACGTACAAGGGGAAAACCTTGCCACCGCGTCGCGGCGCCAAGTGAAAAATGAAAAAAGTAACATAACAGAAGCGAATGGATGGATGGATGAATGAATGAATTGTTTCCACACAATAAAAATAACAACTATTATACGCGTGCAATCTATGAATGAAGCATTACAGTACATGAGTCATTGGCCACGAGGAAAATATTAATTGAAAAAATAACTGATTGTGAGGTGATTAGTTTGTTAAACGTAAACGTAAACGGACAAATTGTATATGATTCTAGCAAGCAGGCGTCTTGGTAATGACACCGCTACTTAGTTAAGTATGTATCGTATAATTAATAGACTGCTGGAAGTGGAACTATCATACATGTATGTATGTTCGCATGTATGAACGTACATAGTTTATGTCCTGGCAGCCGTGGATCGTTAAAATGCGCTCGCCATGCGCCAGTCTGATTGCTATTCGTCATCAACTACAATAACCGAAGGAGAGCAACAACTGGCTGGCTTGCTTGCTTGCTTTGCTAATGATTGCGCCGACCGGCAACTTGAATTATCAATGCCCAGTAACACAATGCAGTACGTGCACGGATACGTGGCGCCTAATTTCCTAAATGCATCACCGGTTCGTCATTCATTCTTCCAACCCTTTTATTACTCTCTTCTCTTCATGTCTTTCTTGTGGTTGCTATTTATGACTTGCAGTAATCGCAATCGATTTACATACATACGTACCGAGAAATTCTTATCACATGGTTCTGTACATGCTTCTGTATTTTTTCCTAATTATCATCATTAATTGCGAAGCTCGTTTGTTATTAATTAGCAGCACTTATTAAATAATTAACGATGACTCAGAGCGTAGCAACGCCAAGCGAATGCATTCGCATTATCAGTTGCGTGTGTGTGGGGCTGTGATAAATGCGAAATGTTTTGATACCGAATGCCTTGGCTTGTTTATAAATAGCTGAGTTAAACGGCGCGCCGCAATGCTTCAGGCAGAGCGAAGGCGTTCGTTAAATTATCAATTAGCGCTTTGTGTGTTTCCTCTTACACTTGCGCTCGTGCTTGCTCCCCGGCACATGTCTGATTGTGTATTGGCATGATAATGAGAAGGATTGATGCTGATCGGTCTGCGCCTGCGCTCTGCTCGTATATCGGAATTCGTGTGAATTGAATTTGAAATTGTATTTGTATTTGGCAATTGTAATCAATAATATCGCGTTTTTAATTAATGTAAGTAATTACTTCACGTTCACATGCATGCTGGTTGCTTTCGTGATAAGGATGTTTATTTAAGCATTCAATCATGTAAACCAGTGATGCGTGCAAACAAAGGAGTAGTAAGTGTTGTTGTGATGTGATGTGATGTGTTATTAGCCTATCGCTAACAACTTATTTTCTGCGTATCAATTAATAGCGAACAAATTGATTGCTTCTCTTAGCAACTGAACAGGCGATGCGATGCTGATGCTTTCATGTTGTGATTTTCTTTAATATGTATTTCAAAGGCCCGCTTGTATGCTGTGCTCCTGCCTATTTGCTTGTTTGGTGGAAGGAAGGATGTTTAGAAAACTGGCATAAAGATGGATGACTAATGGGATTCTTCTTAGGAAGAGGGAAGAGGGTTCACTTTTAGATGGATGGATGGATGGCTGGATGGATGAGTGCGTGTTGCGAATACTTAATCCGTCATCAAAGTGTAGCGTTCAATTTCCTCGTATTAGTACGAGCAATGAAACAAATCCATTTGCGCGCGTCAAGTAAGCGCAAGTAACGCTTTTTCGTGTTTTTTCTTCATACAAACATTAAGTTTTATTTTTATACTACCCCAGATGACTCTGAACACAGGCTCATGCTTGGACTTGTATTTAGATTGGGGCGTTTTATATTTAAAAACTGATTTCACTTTCATTTTTTTACGCTCGTCAGGATTATTTTTATTTACATTTTCATTTGTGTTTGCGTTGTCGCCATCTCCTCGTTGCCTGGAAGTATGGCATCGCTCGCGTCACCCGGAGATTAGGATTGGGATTGTGTGTTTCATTAATATTCAACCGTGCGCGATATTCACTTCACTCGCATCCACATTCACATCCTTCGCTTGCGTTTCCAGTCTAGTCTGTGGCATGTGTGTGGATGGAGGAAGGAAGAGTAGGTATAGGAGAGGCACACATACATTAAATTTATTCACGCATGCCAAACAACAAGCCAGCAAAGCAACAACCGGCTTGCTGGTGGCAGCTTGTAAAGATGTGCTATAGCTCGCGATTGCGTTGGTTCCTCCACAACCAGGCGAGTTCAATTATTTACGTATTTCAATGCGATCGCGAAATTTACTGCCGTTCTGTCTGCCTTGCCATGCCTTGCCTGCCGCCTTTTCATTTGCGACGCTCACGCACAATCGCACGTACCACGAGTACTGATTTCACTTATCGCCTTGCGTCGCGTCTCGTCTCGTCGGCTTCTTCTTTATTAAGCTCTATTCATAATTTAATGTCTAACAAGTTTTAATACAGATTTGCATATTAATTCTTACATTAATGTTTTATGGCTGGGTTCACTTCACTTCTGGAAGTTCATTTATATTTCAATAGTTTCATCATAAACTTTGCCAACTGTTTATAAAATCCAGGAAAAATTCAAGGTTTTTTATAAGAATTCTTGGAGTTTTGGTTGTTGAAAAGTTGTTGAAAACTGAAGTTTGAATTGAATTCATCAAAGAACACATCACTTTCATTGCTTGCTTGCAGGCAACCGGCCAATCAATAAATAAACACTAATGATGTGAGCAAGCACGTGTCTTGTGTTCTATCATCATGAGCCTTTTGGTGTCTACACTGCGTGGCTCTTATATTCGGCACTTCCCCTGCGTACTCATTAGTCAGTTATAGACTTATTACATTCATTCGAGGGGCAACTTGTACTTATGCATAAGTTAAAATAGTTGAGCCTTTCTTCTCCACGAACAATACTCCTACGCATTCAGCAACTGGAATACTGTAACTCACTTCACTCACTGACTGACTGAGTTACTAAACTTCAGTTCGGTGTTCGTTGTTCGCTGTTCTGTGTTCTTGGTTCTCTGTTCTCTCTACTAGTCTTCAGCTCTTTATGTTCAGATTCTGAATTCTGAAACCACTCAACAACTTGACACTTTCGCTTCTAGAGGCTGCCGGATTCGCGCATTGATTCGCGCGTTACTCTTACTTACGCAGTGTCTAGTCTAGCGTAGTGTAGTGTAGTGTGCCGTAGTTAGCATAATAAACAGTCTATACATTGTTGTTGCAGCAACATCCACGCAGGCAGCCAGACAGGCGGCTGGAAATTATATTTAGCATATATCTGCTTATCTAGATAGCAATGCTTGTTGACTTGCTCACTGGCAGTCCGGCTAAATTGGCTCAGCTCGGTGGCTCTGTGGTTTGCCTAACATTTTCGAACGCTTTACCAACACACGATATTCAATTGAATGCCAGCGAACGAACGAGCAAGAGCAATGGGCTATTGTATGTTGCTTGCTATTTAACGTTTATTGAAGGCAAATGCGATCCTGCGATGTCTACTACCATATTATAGCAAACTGAGGCAAGCAAGTAAGCTAAGCTGGCTTACGTCACTGCTTTGGCGTTTTCGCCTGGCATAAATATTTAAGTGTTTATGTTTTGTATTTATAGTCTGATTAGATCACAGATTCTTAGATACATCTTGGAGTTGAGTATTAGCCGGAGGCTTTTTTTCCATTATTTACTCATTTATCTAAAGGGCATCGCATTTTTTGTTGGTACTTTTGGACGTTGATTAATTGTTTAATACCTGCGAGTGCGCACGTAATAATTAGCTTGGAACAATTCGGCCGATTGGTCAAACAGTCCCAGCGGAAAAATAACAAAAAACATCACCAACCCTTGCTTCGTTCGTCAATCCATCCATCATCGATGAATTTCAGTGGTGCTTGCATGCATATTGTATCAAAACATTTGTTCATAGCGGAAAACTGCGGTGATTTTTTGAAATATTTGATTTGTGGTTATGTTGTTTTCATGCCTGTATTTTTTATGAATACAATTTTTACATTTTATAAAATAAATATTCCACCATCTGTTCTGTGCAGGATATAAGCGAACAAATTGTCAACAAACTCGAACTGAAACTCGTCTTTATTGCAATAAAGAGTTTATTCGAGATGTTTTGTCAACTATATCAGGTAACTGTATTCGAATTCGAATGCGCGACTGCAATGGCTCAAAGTTAGTTTCTGCATTGCACATGATCTTACCGTTCTTCCTTCGAGTAGGAAGGAATCGACTGACTCTTAATGTTAACTCTCTGTCTGGCGTGTCACTCGATTTCCACATGCAATTTAAGTTTAGCGCTGAAAGGAACTCAATAAAATTCTTTTCCTTTGATTCTTCTCATCTCTTCTCTTCTCAGCCCAACTCGGATACGAAAATAGACATCCACGTGTATTGACGCCTGGCATTATTTCCTTGCATTGCATTCCATCTATTTTGCGCGTATTATTTTAACATGTTGGTACATACAGCGAAATCATTAACGGATTGTCAAGGATATCGCATCATCGTTGTCATTCGTTGGGCCCGCGTCTTGTGTTCTTGTGTTCCTCTCGCTGCAACTAAATACACGCAAGAGAGACACGTCGCGTTCGCTGTCAATTTCGTTTGTGAGCGGCGGTGGCGACGTGTGTATTTAGTAGTTTCCTGCAGGCGCTCGTCTTTTGTTGTGACTGCTGATACTTACTGATAGCGGCGCTGTTCTGTTCTGTTCAGTCCTGTTCTGTTGCCTCCGCAACAGCCCAGCCAGCCAGCCGCCCCAATAGCTTCGCTTTGTAAACCGATACGCTTGTGCTAAAAGCGTGTCTTTCAGCCGTCTCTGGTACCTCTCTCTACCTATGTCAGGTGTCTATGAACTTAATGACTTATCTTTGTTTGTTGTGTAACATGAAATACCTTTGAGGCACTAACAACAATCTTAAATGAGTCACCTAACTGAATACAATTCAATGCAACCGACAACAATGAAACAAAATGCGTTATTTGTCATTGAAATTGAAGCTGAGGCTGTACTCAAGCTTGCGGTGTGGACGCGCGATAAACAATAGCAGAACATTGCAATGCACTGCAGTACAGTGTAGTGCAGAACAAGGAAACAAAAAGTGGTGCAATTTATAACGCTCTGTGCGATAGCTGGGAGGCAGAGGCAGACGCAAACTGCTTGCTGTTTTGTTCACTTGTCGTCGGTGGTGTTGTTGTTGTTGGTTGCAACATTTGCTATCCGCGATAATATCGCAGTGCATATTGGCACATTGTTATCGTTATCAAACGTATTATGTAACAATGCTCCTTGCACTAGTCTAGCCTTTTTGTTTACCTTCCAGTACATGTGACTCCTAACGTTTCTATTTCTGCCGTTGGCAGGCAACCAAGCAAACCACTGGCACATGATAACGTTTTATTTGCATTTCCATTCATTCAATTTTCTGTTTTCATATTTTCCATGTTATTACGTCTGCCTTTGTCACTCACTCTTATCTTTCATGAGTAAGTAAATTTCTAATTAAAACACGCTTTTCCGGGGATTTTGAATACCTGGCAACCGCATTTCGTGAATTTACGATTGCGTTCACTCAATATTTATTTATCTTTGACTGATTGTTTTGCTAATACCACTTGGTTAAGACCCATCCGTCTTGGAGGAGACGGAGCATCTGCCCGATTCACCGAGGAAGTCTCATTAAGCTCATCGTATTTTTGCGCTCGCTTGAATGCCTGCCAGCCACCCGAGCACTGCCACCAGGCAGTGTGTGTTTCTGGAGCACTGCCTACTCAGTTGCTCATTTACTCATTGCGATGAATGCTTACGGGCCGAGGCGAGCGCTCAAGATATCTATCTATCTATCTGTGAAATGAATTAGCTTCAATCGGTCTTGGGTGAACGGGTGAAGAATTTCGCGCGCGTAAAAACTCTTAGCGGATTGTTACATTTACGATGTTTTTTCTTCCGGACCAGCTGCAATCTGCAATCGTTCTGTTCTCCGATGTTTTTTCCCTGTCGATGCGTTTCCATTAAAATTAAACCTATTAATTGATTATTTCAAAGTTCTTCTTCTAATGTGCCTTTAATTGTTAATTAAAATGAAACTTTTGCTATTAATTGGTTTCCCTAGTACCTAGTTAAGTAATTATTAATTCAATTTGTGTTCTGTTATGTTGATTGAGTAATTGATTTCGATTAGAATATTCTACTTACTTACACTTCCGAAGATGCAAAGAAAGAAAGAGAATGCGATTGGAGAAAATTATCTGATTGCGAGTTGGCTTCTTACCTTGTTTTTCTATTAGACTCTTGTTGTTGTTGTTGTTGCGGTGCTGTTTTCTTGCAGGCATGAGTCGTTTACATCTTGATTCGTTCTTCATAGCGAAGTCGTCTTGCCGTAATGCTTCGCGTCTTTTTCGTCGTTTATTGCTTTGAATTGCGTTCTCAATTCGCATTATTACAGCCAGTGTGCAATGCAATATACCCATCGATATCGCGTAATATCTTTCATTCAAACACAAGCACAAGCGCACACTTCGTTGAAGTCGATTTGCAATGCAGCAACGCGATGTTATTACGTTATTATTAAGTATATGTTGATGTCATATTGTCATATAAGTCATGTCATATAAGTTATAAATAGCCAGAACGTACATATGCATATACATATTGATTTGTTAATTAATTAATGACATTCGACGAGTGAGTAATTGGTACCTTCCTGGTTCATTGCATATTCATTGATAATTGTTTACTTACATTGATTGTTTTAATGAAATAATAATCATAATGCCACATAGCATAATGATAATTACATTTGACGATGATGGTTATCAACGATGCACGGTGGCAATCATAAATAAATAAATAAATATTGCTGTTGTGTTGTGGTCGTGCACCATTGCAAGGTTATTCGAATGTTGTTTCTTGCTGATCTAATCATCAACTAATTTTTGCATTGATTTGACATTGATATATGAAAAAATACGATACTTGTTGCGAAGCCCAAACAGATCATTAAGAAAAGTGCACTTCAGCTAATGTTTAGTGTAGAACAGAAGAAAACACTTTACAGGTGTTTAAAGCCATTTAAAACATTCCACTAAAAGCTTATAATTTCGTTTACGTCTGTCTGGCTGGCTTGAGCCGAGAAACCTTATGTTTACGTACGGGGATTGCAGTTGCATAATCACTAGTAGACACGCATTTCTTGGATATATTCTTGACACTAATAAGTGTTTTTCTGTTCCAGGTATGTTTACGCTCTCTACAATTATCACCCATTACCGAATAGTTTTCTAATCATTAAGACAACTGACTGACTGACTTACTGAGTCTTAGTAGGTATACAAGTAAGTTTATCTAGCAATAAGTTTAGTTTGGAAAATTTGGTTTCAACAATGCGTTGCCTAGTTATCGCTAACAATTTCAGCCATTGTATCGCATTCAAAGAAGACGTCCTGTGCCAACAGGTGTGACACCTCTAGTCACATAAATACACGTGTATTGTCACACATTGTCTCTTGGCACGACTTCGCGGAACTTTCTTGAATGAGCGATGCGATGCGTTGCGTTCCGATGTGACGGGCCAGACAATGAATGCTTGCTTGTGTGCATAGGTACATCCACATCCATATGAACGACGAAATCGTGCTAACGAAATGCACTCGAATTGATGGCACTTTCTAGCGGTTTCATTACATTCTGCGGTGTGCTGCCTACTTTTGCATGCTGTGCAAGAATGCCCATTAGTTTTGAGAGTTTTTCACTGTGAATGGACGAACGAACGACTGAATGAATGAAACGAATGAACGCTCTAAAATGTTTTGTAATCTGTGTCAAACAGGCTTTTCATTTCGTTAAATATTCCTCGGGTTTGTCACATGTTAACTCTCGAAACTTCATTAGAATACGCGAGTAATACACGAGTTCTATTCATATTCGTTTATTTAACTTTTTAATTAAATTTTTGTTTTTAACTTTAACAATAAGTGGTTGTAAAAAGGAAGATTTCAAGCGAAAAAAATATTTTCACGTAAGACTTACACGAAGAATCATAACTTGTACCTACGTGATAATAGCGTCTGGATATCGAAAAGAGAAGCGATTGAAATTTATGGCAACATGCGCGTCTCATTCTCATTATGATGCCTACGGATTTGATGCGCGCCCGCAGCTTTCTTCTCGCGGGACGGGACGGGACCAAAGTGCGCACTCCACCGAAGGATGAAGGCATGTGGTAATTACGTTTGAATTGTGAGTTGTGAGTTGGGCTCGTGTCGCCTACACGCGTCGCGTCTTCACTTTGCATTCACTGCGAGCACGTTGGAGGACCGGTTTCGGCCAAACAGGAAAATGCTGCTGCTGCTGCTGCTCGACGGCCGAAGAGAATGTTTATGGATCGTCTGGACGCGAGCGCATTTGCATTTGCATATGCAATGCCGGCGAGCAGGCGCTATTACCATATATTCGGTACTTTTTCGTTTATGACGTGATTCTCTAGCCTCAAATTGCAACTTACGCTAAAGAATTTCCGCGGCTTGAAAAACATCATGTTATGTTGATTCCTTGTACACGAGTTGTACGCTTGCGCTTGTAAGTTGTCTGTAAATGTCTTCTTCGTACATGCGGGTCGGGTCTCCAGGAAAAAATGAATTCATTCAAGTATGAAGAGTACATACACACTTAGTTTACGCACAAAGCACGCACGAATGACTCTTGGCAGTCAAGAATCTCTTGTGTTTCACTGTCGTTCCCTTCATTTGCTATTTGTTGCTCGCCGCTCTGCGTGGTTGCATTCACAAAACGGCACGACACGAACGAAACGACAGCGATTGCATAGCCCCTTATTAGCCGTGTGTAATTACAGTCTCTGGGTCATTGTTCACATCGTATCCCTCACACACTGCACATGCAATAGACGCTTGCTTGCTTACAAGTATACCTACATAATAATCTTGGTTTGATTTTTTTTCCATACACACGCTCATTCACTGTTAGTTAGATGGTTGCTCTTCACGCTCATTTGCTTTAAACTTTTCCATCCTTATATAAATTCCCAAGAATTGAAAACAGAATAAAAGGAAACAAAATAAAACAGAACAGAACGGTTTCCAGTAATTAAATGCTAATTGTTTTTAGTGCATGATGATAGTCGTACGTTTGCAATTCCCACTGGCAGTTGGCAGATGAGAAATGTTTTTGCATAGAAGTGCAATTATAAAATTAGCAAACCTTTCGTTCGGGCGGGAGTTTAATTGAAATTAACACCTAGTTGCCTGAATCCATTGTTTCCGCGCTGGCGCTGGCGTAGTATGAAAAGAACTGGAAGTGCATGCGACATATGCAATTGTTTCTCCGTTTTCGGTTTTGAATGGGTGGCGCAGTACGTGCAGTAAGATAATGCCTCGTTGATGCAAGGCAATTTATCAATTACGCTCGCCCTTTTGAATAACGTTCTTCCATTCCGAATAATGCTTTGTGTGCGGCTGCAGCGCAGCGAAATGTTAATGCGCTGAGAATAAATGCAAACATGTGTGAGGCTTCGCACTTTTCCGCTTGCCATTTTTATTCCTCGTCGAGTATTCAATGGCAGGCCGAGTGAAAAATGCGAATTTTATCTGGACGAAACACCGCTTCGTCCAGGCGTTTGCGCTCTTCTATTCCATTCTATTGTCTAGGTCACGGTGCGCGTTATCAAATGCACCAGATGTTACCCGTGCCGCCCATGCCGTTAATGCTCATGCTTCTTCTCCTTCAACAACTATGGAGAACGTCGATCTCGATTCAACCTTGTAAGGCTATACGAGGGTGGCGTGCACAGAATTTGGGGAAATATCAGAAATATCTGGGGAATTTGTTCATTATCACGCGCACGCATTTCCCAATTTCAAAACTATTCCCTCTCCATGTATAATTTGATAATATTACAGAGCAGGAGCCTTCGGGGTCTAAATGAAATTCGGATAAATCCTCTTCGACAGCAGGTACATAACTACCCTACGCGTGTTGCACACGCGAGAAAACTAACGGTACTATAGTTGGTCGTGTGCAATTAATGTATGCACCCGTTCTGTCTGCCCGTGTGCCCTTTGAAGACGAAAGCCCTTTATAAACATTATGCACCGACAGGAACTAAGCAAAGAAGGGGAAGAAAATCCAAGTGTAATGAAGAAATGAAATGAAATGCACATTGCATATATAAATGTTTTCACAAATGCTAATGTAGTTTGGGGTAGGCGTGCGCGTGCCTTGTTGGCATGTGTCAACCGCGACAAAGAGCCGTTGTCACCAAGGGACTGACTTGACTGACTGACTGACTGTCTGAGGGAAAACCGACCAGCAGACGTGGTGAAGAAATCAACGCTGCACGTTACCGTGGCGGATACGGGAAATTTAAATTATCTCGGCGAAAAATGCGCCGGGGGGTTTCTTCTGACACATTTGAGGAATGTTAATAGATCGGTCGTATCGCGGCTTCCGGAGAGGCAATGTTTTACCGCTGATGACAAGGCACAAAAAGGGATTTCTTATCCTATTAGGAATCTTATTACAAGCAGATGGTTTCAAAATTGTCAATGCAATGCCATTAGACTTGACGTTCCTCAGTCGTCAACATCTGTTATTTGCTTTTTTCCTGCACGACTTGAGAGATAGCGTCATAATTGCTTGATTGTAATGCAGTTGATTATAATTTATAGTCGCGGTCGGTCGGCAGGTATTGAATTACAAGTGATTAAGTTTCAACACCTTGGCTTGGCTTGGCTTGGCTTAGGGCAGCCTTGGTAAATGGATTTTTATTACTTTATTAGCGCCTGCGATGATGCATTCGCATCTTCGTCGCTGCAGCGTTGACACTGCATTCATCAACGTCAGCGTCTCGCGGTCTGCGCTAGATTTTGGAGGCTGAGGAGTAATTCATCATCGAACTAAATTTGGTGATTTTCGCAAAATGCAAATGTACTTAGACGAGACGCCCAATTTCGGCCGCTAGGCTATGCTGGGTAAAAGTATGTGCGTTTGTGGATTTTAAAGTTACTTTGTTTGTTTGCCCAAGTTTCTTCTCGCACAAATTAAGGTTGAATTGCGATCGCGAATGATTAATCATGAAGGAATTTGGCACAGCTTGATGAATGATCAATATTGAATTATTTATTAATATCAAGCAGAACCGAACACGACAGGACGCGAGCAAAGTTGGTAAACATAAAGCGTGAGAGAATAAATTATTTATTAAATTGTGCTCTTGCAATAGTAACTGCTACTGCTATTGCCATGGTTGCATTTGAATCCGAAAGGAAAGGACGCAGTGGATATTTGTATTCAGTTATGCAACTCAACGCACAGCAATTTTAATTGCAAATTAGAATTTCATATTCTTTCCGATGGACGACTCGTTCGACAAATAATTAATTAATCTTATCGTGCATCTCATTTTTAATTTAATAAGCATCTAAATTTGGTAATTAATTCTGTAATTAATAAATTTCATTTCTGAATCACGGCAATAACTGCACTTTTTTGGGGGTGGAAGAAATGTGTGTGTGGTGCGTGTTGAGGTAAATGTTTGGTGAATTTCGTGCGAATGCAATTTGCAAATCTGTCCTCTTCACCGTCGAATGCAATTTGTTTGTTAGGCTAGCACGATGTATGCACAACGTGAATTATCGGCTGTCACATCATACACACTTAGGGCCAGCCAGCGATCGGTCGAATAGCGCTGCGTTTTTCCGCAGACTGGGCAAAGGTAACGCGAATTGCGCTTCGTTGGGT
This sequence comes from Aleochara bilineata, assembly GCA_003054995.1. Taxonomy (NCBI): domain Eukaryota; kingdom Metazoa; phylum Arthropoda; class Insecta; order Coleoptera; family Staphylinidae; genus Aleochara; species Aleochara bilineata. The sequence goes on along the minus strand of NBZA01029229.1, from coordinate 36,921 downwards.
TTGGATTCTGGTTCGAATCGCGAAATTTCGATATGCCATGCCCCGTGTACATTGACAAGCACTTTATTTATTAGTTTTGAGCTACTGCTCGCAAGTGCATGGCGCCGCATACAGAACGACCCGAATGCGAATGCGAGTGCGATCCGGAAAAGTTTCAAATGCACCACACTGCTGGTTGGCTGGGGTGACCCAGGAATTGCCAAAAGTGGGACAGTTGCAATTCCGTCCGGTTGAAATTCGAGCAACATGGAATATTTCCACTATAACTGCACTTTACAAATATTTAAACAGTGTTTTAGGTACACGTCGTTACCAACTTTTCATCATTGCCACATTTTCCAATTAATTATTCATTTTTTACGATCGACTTGAGGTTGTTTTATGAAAGGCATATTTGTGCGCAATTGCTTGTAAGGTTTAAGTGCACTTTGCTTCGCTTCTCTGCAGCCGAGATAAATTAAGTGTAGTGCTTTTCAAATTAAACGTAATTGCGCGCAATCAATTTAAATATTTTGTGTGTCATCGGCGTGGCGTTTTCGTCCATGCATTGATTCATCCATCAGTCGGTGCCAACCAGCATGGTTGTGCTTTTAACGATTTTCAATTACATTGACTAATTGATTATGCAAAGCACTACTGGCGGGCCTGTCTATTGGTAGAAAAGCATTAGAAAATTGAATAAACATATTGATACATTGAACTAATGAAAGGAAACACAATTCTAGTTGCAACTTTAATTAATTCTTGCTTTTTTGTCTTTTCCAGGTAATAATATGCCATCGATATTCTTCTCTTTGGTATCTGGTCTTCGCTTCACTGCACTGCATTGAATTATCAATATTATGCGATGCAATACAGTGTTGTGTTGTGTTGTGTTGTTCCACTTGTGCTCATGGCCAGCGGCAGGTTTTTATTGAGTGAGATAAAAAGCAATTACATTTTTCATTCATTTTTGTGGCGTGCCGTTGTTGTTGTTGCTTGCTCTGTAGGTACATATTGAATTATCCTGGCGCGTGTGCGTGTGGAGCGAGGCAACAACCCTTATTGCGCTGCATTGCGTTTGAAACATGTGACGGTCGCATAAAATCAAAATTAAAGCACGTAACGCATTGGGCATATTCACCACGTCCATGTCGACAAACAGTTGTTGGCGCTGTATAATCCGCGAACGAGTGCTGTATACTGAACAGAACAGAACAGAACAAAACGTTCATTACCGCACCGAGTGGGTCAATATTCAAGGTGTCTGTCTGTTTTCCACTGCTTTTTTCGCGTGTGCCGCTCGCCGCAAGCAAATAGCCATAGATTGTCATGCAATCAGCGTGCCGTCCCAGCCACCATACACCCATTGAAAGTGAAAAAATATCGAGCATGTGGTGCCAGCAAGCAAGCAGGTGAACGAACCCATGTGCTAATATTGAGCTCAAAAATTCCAACCATATTTCTGGAATTTTTATTATGGAATGAATATTTGCAAAGTATGGTAAAATTGATCTTTTGTTTTGCATATAATTGTACATCAATGATTGACTATACTTGGCATAGATGTTACTGTATAAGGAGGTGATGATGTAAGTCAGATGATATTCACAAGAAAGAAAGGGCAATCACGTACCAACACAACTCACCGCACCGCAGCGCGCTTTATGGGTTTGGTAAAGTTCTAGGTTACATTCGCGGCGAACGCAATCGCGTTGCGCAATCAATTATGTGTCTATGGATGGATTTTTAAGTTCGCATACTTGAATGTTTTCAATTTATCGTCAATAAAACTAGATCTTAATTAAAGTTCAAGCAAGCCTGACAGATCAGTTCGGTTTGGTTCGCTTCGCTTCAGGCTCGTACATATCAAGCAGTGAGAGCTATCATTATCATGTTGTTAGGCATGGCTTCGTAATATTAAAGCCACTCATGGATGCAGATACGAGTTTGCGACTTTGACCTTGCTGCGATGCGGTTGTTTGTAATAAACCGCGGCTTTGGATGGAATACTTTATGTTATGTTACGTTACGTTGTCTAGTTTAGTTCGTTCGAATACCAGCCGGTGATACGAGCCCTCGTTGATGGCTATTAAAATCCGCGAGTCAGTTAGGTACGTACCTACATACCATAATAGGTACGAGTATGGGTAATAATCATTCCGCAAAAAACGCTCACAGGCGCAGTGCGCTGTAAAGCGTTTATGCTATAAAATCCGGAAGTAGTTAACCGATAGCCGGCCATCACACCACCTGATATGCCATTTCATTTCATTTTATTTCATTCCGCTGCATGCATATCACATTACCAAACTGGATATTCGCGCTTCGCGTCGGCATTTCGCATTCATTGAACGCGCCGCTTCGCGCATTCCACCGTTTGTGGTTAACATTTGCTACTGCAATATCAATATTACAGTAGAGATGCGCGCCGCGCGTATAGAGAAAATAAAAGGCGATGCGGCGGGGAAATGTGAAAAATCACGTTTGTAATAAACATTCAATTTTAGAAAATGTGTACTGCGTGTTGAACGCCGCTCACCAAAGTGATATTTGCGCAAATGTAATATTTAAACGCATTTTACTACATTTACTGCTAAGTGATTGCGAAATATTTTAATATTCGCTGAGACAATGCCGTGAGCGTTAAGTATTTTTTCATTTTTGAGACTGGGACGAGTCCCTCTGGGATTTGTGGAATATTTAATGCTACTCTGGCATTCGAAGCGACATTGAAAAAGTAGTCATTTCCTTCTACCTGCCGCATCCAGGGAAAGAAACGGTGTGTGTACATTGAAGTAAATTAAGAGTTTTGCCAGAGGGTAGAAGAAGAAGGAAGGACACGCTGGCAGGAAGGGGTTGTAATGAATGGCCCAATTTATTTTTGTGTTTACTCTTCGAGCTTTAGTCTCGGCTGAAGGATTGCTTGCTCCCAAATTTATACATAAAAAATGATGAAATGCTGCTCCTGCTTCTGCTTGCTCTTTCGTTCTAGTTTAGTTTTCAGCCCCAGTTGCCTGTAGAAAAAGTCGGTAGCGAAGAAAGGTCTCGTGCATAAATTAAGTGCTCTCCAAGCGGCAGGAGATGAGGAGTTAATAAAACCAAAGAGGCGCTGAGAAAAACCTTTTACTGCACACACTCGTCGAGTCCTGCGACTTCACGCGACGCGATGCGTTTATACAAAGAAAAGACAGACATTATGTTCACGTATTTTCGGTGAGTTTCAATAGAACACTTCACCACCACCACCACACTTCCAGGATAAGGATAGAGACATATTCTTGAAACAAGTTGATAGTTAGTCAACTCACCCCCATAGGCACTGTTATTGCAGTCGGATTTGATTAAGGGGGTGAGACACTCAGGCACAGGCCCTGGCTCAGGCTCGTTTGATCTTTTTCGGAACGACGCCCGTGTGTGCAATCCTGGGAAGGATAATAAATCTTGCGCGCGATTGTGATTCCCCTCAGTCATTGGAAGCATTAAGGAGATGAGAGTTTTATTCAAATTAAATTTACCACTTGTGTTTTAATGACCGAATTATTATTTTTTGCGCGTTGGCGGCAGGAAGTGTTATGGGGGTTAGCATGTTATAGGCTGCTATTTATAAATATGAATAAGTGACAAGTTGAGGAAAATCTTAAGGAATTGTGTCGGGGAATGACAAACAAAAAAGTTTTGCTGGAAATGTCTGAGGGAATTGTATTATAGTGGTATATGAACCTCGTGCTTGTTGCTGAGGCTTGCTTGCTGCTTGTTTTGGGTTCAGTGACGGTGGCGGCTGGGGCGGCAAACTCTGTTCAAGGCCGCTGTGGGTGGCCTGGTTAGGTCTGGTGGTCTGGTGTGGCGTGGACTGCGTGTGCGTGGAATGAAAGCCTGAATTATGTTGAGCTCGTGCGTGATTAACCGAACCGACCGAACCTTAGATGCAATGCAAGTTCAACACGCGTTACTTGCCCCGCATTCTTTCAAGGGTGGCCAGGGTAGTTTGTGTGTGGTTTGGCTTAATTAATACTTACGCTCGAGCAATTTTCATTCTACTGCAGTGCGACTTTACTTTTGACGTGAATACGTATTAGTTTTGAGGGTCCGAAAGTCGCGTTGGTACATATTACACTGTAGCGTCTTGAGGCTGGTTACATGTCTAGATGGTGTCGCGTTTGATTTAATTTAATAAGAGCATAATAATGAAGACGTAATAAGAAAATAAGGTGAGGTGGCGAAGCATTGCTAGATGAAGACTTCCTGGAATATGTTGACTCCACATTAAAGTTCTAGCTGGCAGGAGAGAAGTACACTTTGCGCTGAGCTTCCTTCTGGCGTCTGCTTCTGTTTGTGCTCGCGCTTGCTCGTTGGTTCCAATTTGATTGCCTTGGGAAAACGCACGCATTCATTCCCAGCATTATGATGACTCTACCTTCGCCATTGAATTACAAATTCAATTATGCATCGCGTCGCTTTCAACACCGACCCGGCGAACTCTTCAAGCGCCCACTTATTCTTCTTCTGCTTCTTCTCCGGTTCACTTCTGCACTACGCTCCTATTATTTTATTGTTCTTCTATTATTATTGCGCTGGGTAGAGACAATTAATTTCCTGTTCTCATCTCATTTTATTTCATTGCATTTCATTTCATTTTCAACTTTATGCGTTCAAGTAATTAAATTAAGTACCTATATCTATGATGCGACGTCATAAGAAATTAAACAATTTATCACATTCGGCAAGTGCTCTTCATTCACCTTAATTGTCAATTACCGCCGACAATCTTTTCTCTGAGAATCTGAAAAGATCAAAGAGTTGCGGGCAATGCACTAAAGAAAAAAGAAGAACAAGATTTTGAAAGTGTTTTACGCATCTTCAGTTGAAATTTATCGCGTCGTGTGCAATTTATCATTCAATTATTAGATTTGTGCATTGGAAAATACATTGGGATTGGGGTTGAATGGATTTGCTGGAAATTACCGAGAAGCTGCTATCTATCGATCGTAAATTACAGCCGGTATTTGTCGGATGCCTTCTTGGCTTGGCACTCGGCAGATGATGATAGCACGAAAGCAATATGCGCACCTAGCAGCAGGCAAGGCGTGAAAAGCGTTTGCGTTCGATGCCAGAAGAACGAACGCAAACTGAAAGAAAAAGAAGCATTTCTTCATCGTATCTCAGGCGCGCATCTGAAAGGTTCGCTTTTTGCGCGGTCTTGCGCGCTTTATTAGAACTCATTACTCTCCTTCTTCTTCGTCGTTATTAGCACTCGCGCGAAATCAAGATATTCCTTATCATTCGCTGAAATCACAATTAATCGACTTTTCAGCAAGCGCAACGCACGTACATTTACCCATTTGTTCAGTGGAATGCATGCACGAGGTTATTAAGTTTTAATTAGTCATTTGTTCGTTTTGCGCACCACATCCATATGTACGTGCATTGCTATATAGTAGTGAAGTGAAGTAGATAGTCACGAATAAACGAACAAGTCGTGCCGAAATGTTCAACAAATGCAAATGCGGAAAGAATCGCGTTAATTTGGTACTAATGCAATTTTCATGAGTCATTTTAATCGGATGAGTGTGCGGCATCGGGATCCGCATGTGCATATGCACTGCGTTGCTTTGGTGGAGCACCAACCACGAAGGGTATGGACGAATTAGTGCGAGTGCAGTGAGCATAGTGGAAAATCCGGTGAGGCTTTCGCCGGACAAATCGGTTGGATTTGTAATTGCGTCTCTCGGACGCACACGCGTTCATGTCTGCTGAGGCTGTGGGGGTGGTTGTGTTCTACTCCTATCTATCTGCCTGTCTGTCTGTCTATATGTCGGCGAAGCGTACACAGGAAGGTAAAATATGCGTACGTAATATGAATTTATTGCTTTGTGTGCCACACACGCTCCTACCACGACCACCCTCACATTGCAATTCGTTCAAAAGTCTGTAAAACTTTTTTTATGCCTTTCTTATCCGAAATCGTAAAAAACTTATTAGCTGTGTGGGGTGTAACCTTGAATAATAGCACCTGGCAGTAAATGAAAGTGCAAAGAGCACGTCGGCGGCGGCGACGTCAAAGTCTGGAAGGGGTTGCATTCGTGCAGTGAAATGCATTGCAAGACAAGGCAATGCAATCGATTTCGTCTGCGGCCGAGATTAACTCTTCGTGACACATACAGGTGATTCAATTAGAAGTTGGTCGTTAGTCACTCTCAATGCTCGTTCGCATACCGGAAATGCACGCCGACGTTTACGACGTTTGGCGTGGCGGGCGCCGCGAATTGCACCGCACTTGCGGTTTTCCAACAACTTTTGTGCACATCCATCTCTCGCAAGTGAGTGCATTTTACTTTCGAGCACTTAATTATCGATCCCTATGAGAAGTCTCTCCATGTCGTTTTGTCTTGTTTTTCGTCTCGGCGCGAATAAATCTAAATAAACGAGAATGAACTTTATGCGGTCTTTATGTATAATTAGTGCTGCTTAATGCAAGAGCAATTGAATAAAAGCTGACGTACGATCGATTCGCCAAGTCAGTCGATGGGATAATAGGGAACATTGACCTAATTAGTGAAATGCCTCTGAAGGTGGCCATTAATGCGCTTTAAATAAAACAGCACAATAACCTTCCGGTAATTAGGAAAATCCCTAATCGACGGCTGTGCGTCTGTAGAGCTATACGCGAAAGGACTTAATATATTAGCCTTGTTTTCCATTCATTCGCATTACAATCGCTGGCTTGGCTTGGTTTTTCCTGTCTGTTTTGTTCCGAAGCAGGAGCGCAGAGTCAGTGAAGCGAAGCGAAGTGAAGCAAGTCCGGAGTTTTCAACCTCTAAAACATTAATATAGGAAATTCATAACACCCCGAGGGCTTTTCAATCAATTTCCATTTTCCAAACTCGACGCCGCTACCAGTCTGCCGGCGGCGGGCTTTAGTTGCTCTTGGGGGCGTTCGGGGGCCTCTCGTTAAGCGCCCGCGCCGATTCTTTCCGGCGGCTTCATAAGCGACTTTTACGCTTCCGCGCGTACCCAGCCGAACATCCATTATGTTCACACGGCGCTGCCGGTGCTGCTGCTGCTGCTCGATTTCATTGTCTGCATACGCATATTTTATTCAAGAAGCTAAGTTGAACGCAACCCGAATTCAAACGCAAGTCAAAAAAAGAACATGAACAAGTCGAAGAAGTCGAACAAGAAAAAGGTACCAGACGCGTGTGTGCGGAAGGAACGAACTGAACACACATGGGGGTGAATCACTTAACGTCTAGGACTTGCCTTGCCAATACTGCAGGGGATTGTTTCGTTCTCGCGTATATATTGTAACAAAAACACCACGGCGGGGATGCAAAAACATGCGACCGCGGCGTGGCGGCAACGCTGACTCTGACGCTGACAGTTTTGGTATGCTATGCTATGGCAGCGGCAATGGTGGTAGTCAATCCCCAAAGGCATTAATTACTGGTTGTGGTCCGCAACAAAAAGCGCTTATTATTAACAGGGCGCGATGCTGGGGCCCTGGCGAAATTGCACGAAAAATTCGGACTCGCAAGCGTCCGGGTTAGATAAGTGGCACTGGGATTGCCAATTTGGCCCGAAGAGAAGAAAAACGCGCATCGACAAAAAGGTTCGTCCTTACGCCTCCGAACGCCACAGAGCGCACGAAAAATGTGCAAACAATGAGCGAAAGGTCGGATTTGACAACGATATTGATTAATTAGATTGCGCGCGGAGTCATTAACTTAATCATCATTAATGACACGGCTGTAAAAAATAATTCGGTCAATCAAGACGCCCAATAACCAATTGTAAGTGAAGAGATCAATCAAAGCATATTATGTCATTATGCATTTGTTTTACTTTTTCAAATTAACCCTTTGCTTGCTTCTTTAAGTATGGAAACTCATTTAAATTGTCATTATGTATGCATTAAGTGACATTAAGTTAATTACGTTTATCTGTGTTTTTGTCTCTTCTCTGCGTGTTTTTTATTATTCGCGCTTGGTTTGCGCTTACCTTGAACTATAAATGCAACGCATGTGCACATGAAGGCACGCATGCGAGGCATCATCATCGTTGCATCGCAAAGTGCTCGGTTGTTTTGTTCTTCTCAGGCGCTCACTTTGTTCGGCATTCGCGCCCTCGTCGACTAACGAACATTATCAACAATTCGCTCATTACATCAACGCAATGCAACGCATATGCGATAGTTCACCTGACCACAGCCAGCGTCAGTCGTTAAGTTAACGCAAGTATAATACTGTACGTGTTCCAAGAACCAACACGCGAGACGATTAATGTCGCTTAAATGCATTTGTCAGTGCGATTATGCAACGACGACATCATGCATTCCTTGCTGAAAAGGAGGTCACTATATGCATATGCAGTCAACCTTAAGAGCACGTAAGTGGTTGCCTTGCCGGCGTTTGTTTCGAATTATAAATTCGCAACTAATGTGGATTTGATTACATTACCCAGTGCCCGATAGCACGCGATTAAAATTTCTCATTTTCTTCTCGCACGTACATATGTATGGCTAGATGGATGGATGGATGTATGCGCACGTTTTTAATCTGCACATGCAGAGTTGCAGTGCCGCAATAATATTTTTCAATTGAATGGCAAATGCTGTTCTGTTTGTTCACATGCGCTCGTTGCTCACGTTCGGTCAAGATTGGTTTGTTTGTATGTCCAGCCAGCCAGCCAGCTCTTGGCTCACTGGCTGGCTGACTTGGTTATTTATGTGGCTTGCAATTTATTATTTAATCCTGAAAGTGGACGCCGAATAAATCACTCGCTACCGCTGAGTTACATTGAGCTTGGTTCCTCTTTCTGGTTTGCTTTGCTATGCTTGCTTTGGTTTCATTTGGTTCCTGGACACCCACCGGTCATAATGATAATTTCTCATTGCATCTTATAATATCTAGGTAGGTATTACATATTTACCAACAATAAGTGGGTATGCATTCGATGCAATTATGAATGAAAAGTTTGATGCACAGAATTGTCTGTTTTAATTGATTTTGTTCGAATAACTAGTTTGTTGTTTGTGAATCCAATCAATGAAAGAAATAGCAATAAAGCAATTTTGCAAACGTCGAAAAAGTAATAAAAATGCATGATGTCTACCATAATACATCATGCACTGTATATGACATGGCATGGCACAGTCATACGCATAATTGTATAGCAATTTATGTTCTATTGGCGTGGATTGTTTTATGTGCCGTATATTAATACACACCGACACCGACATCGCATCGCATCGCATTGCAGCGATACGTTAATAAAACATTCGCTGGCGCTCGTCCTTCTCGCTCTGCACTCTTCGCTCGTTAGGATAACAATAGAAACGCGAAAGAGTTGTCGGTCATGACAGAGGAGAAAGATAGGCAAACAAACACATTCGGTGCGTATACGCTCCAAATGCAACTCAGTGCTCACTGCTTGTCGATGAAAAGATAATAAATATAATTTCGATATGCAAATGCGCAATGAGTGCCACCCACATACATGTGTGGCGCGCTCGGTACATTTAAAAAATAATGTTCAATTATAAATCACCATCCACAGAGGTACATACATAGATGGCGATGATACTCATGCGTTGCGCGATGCGCATTTAAATTCATGCATAAATAATTCCACATGCCAGTGGCTGCTACTTGTTATCATTCGATTTTTAATTAATATTTATGTTTTGCCACCGCACGAGTGAATTTTTTCATCCTGGAAATAAATAAATTTTGTTCAATGGCGAAATTAATTACTGTCAGTCAGTTCGGTTAGTACAAGAATGTAAGCGAAGCGCAAGCGCAAAAGTTCATTTCAGTATTCACTGGCGTGCAAATTCAATCAATAAATAATTAATGCGCAAGCCATTGTAATTCCAGCTAAGATTTTTTGTTTCCTCCAGGAGCAACTTGAAGTGAACGCCAGTTCTGGCAGATTGTTAATAAGAAAATTAATTAACGCTATCGATTTAATAATTACTTACTTCTTCTCGCTGTTGTTGTTCTACGGTCTCTTCTTTTCTTTTTGCGTGCACTAAATGTAACATAAAATAATTTTAGACTAAAAACATGCATATACCTAGGTACCTACACGCATTAAAGCAAATGCTAATTAAAGCTGTTGGCTGCGGCTACACAAAGTGTTAATTTGTAAAGTTTCATGAAAAACCAGCCGCTTTATAAATCATTATGACGCGCATATAGAAACACACACTTTTGCAGTCACAGTCCAGTCCACTCCGACTTCATCCTCCGACGAAAATGCTGTGTGGAACTAAACTATGTACGTTACAGCTTTTTGTGTACGCGAATGGAATGGACACCATTAAATCTAACCCAAGCCCAGCTAGAACTTGGCAGAATTCACATTCACATTATACAAACAAGCGCATCTAATATATAAATCCCTGGCAAATATTAAAGAATAAATAGGAGTGGAGAGCAAATGCACATATTCATAGGAGTAAATGTATGGCTGGCTGGCGCTTGATTTCTTTTTCTTCTTCCTTTTCCTTTTGTTTGGTTGCAGCACTCGCGCAGAGAGCGTGGCTATGCCGGATAAATTATAAGCACCGGAAGTCGGGAAAACCGCACGCTGCATGTTACAATAATTGTTCTGACTCCAGGGCAAATATATCATCGGCTTACATGACATTGCTAAGTCTTCTATAATAGAAGACGTACGTACGTACTTGTACTATAGGTACATTGAGGTGTAATATTCTCTCATGTTTCTTCATTTTATTTTTTAATACATTTCATCTTTGATGATCATTTTAATGCTAAACAAAATCAAGTATTTACATATTATATTTGGAGATTATGCAGGTTTTGGTGGCCTTCGTTGTATTATGCGGTTGTGTCCATGTAATTCACGCCATAAATATTGTCCTTGCAATGGGCAGTGCGCACGTTGAATACCACCGCTCGTAAATTACGGCATGGAATTGCTACCAAATTAAAATATAATTACGAATCTGTGCTCATGATGCAGCAACCTAACCTCTACCAACGACCGGACTGCACCCTGCATTGCGTTGTCCTGCCGGAGTGGTTCCTGCATTCATTGAACCATCGACACGCTTGTCACACATTAACAGTTAACCTGCATTGTTATCGAGCACCCGCGCAATAATCCACACACAAAATGTGCGCTTGTTCAGCAAGGAGATGTGTGAGTGGTGGCTGCGTTGCATTGTCATCATAGGGCTGGTTGCGTGCGGAATATTTTAATAATTAACTCACTGCCGCCCACGCATCTCTCAGTTCGGTCGCCAAAACAACATAACGCAACGCATAAAATTACGGCAGCGCTCATAAAACGCATTCCGGCGCGTTTTACTATTTGCCCAACTACATGCAGATGAAAAACAAACAAAGAGCTCACCTTGCTAGGTGTATGTTGCAAACTGGACAGAGCAAGAGAAGAGATGGCATTGCAGTGCAGCTGGCTACTGCCAGCGCTTTATTTGTATATCATTAATTGCGCCGCTCCCATGTGCGTCGATTAATCTGCACTCGCACATCGCATTTTCCATAATTTCTCGTATATCGCTAATTTTATTCAAATATATTGTGTGTTTAACTGGTAATCAAATAAATAAGCCTCGTTGTAATAAAATTACCAAACTATTTATAGCTTGCTATTTCATTACTTGGGGAATTTCACTGCAATCAAACAAAACGAAACAGTGTAATGGAATTTTATCACATGGTCACCATTTCAGCAGAACAGACTTCTGCCGAAATGGTAATACAAATATAAAAGTGGTAACTTTTTAGCAGTACTTTACCACAATGAAAATATTATTACAAAGTAGTATTATTATAACTCGTATCAAAGTTTCCGCTCGTTCGTTCGTCGACGATACGAGATATTCTGAGACGAGACGTTGCGTTGGGATGCTGCGATGTGAGAAAGTAGCAAATAAAGAAAGTTCAAAGATGCACCCACTGCGCCCGGAATGTATTCAGATAAATGCGCGCCGCCAAGTTTACGCGCACTTGAACGTAATCAGCTCGCGATGAAAATGCTCTTGTTTGTTCGCGGAAAAGTCGCAAAGTGCGGTAGGTGTGCGAAATTGTTGACGCCGGTTGCACGCTCGTAAAGTGTTTTGGCGGCGCGATTGGCGGGCGCGTAATTCCCAGCCATTCATTCGCGTTCGCTTGCACTTGCTGTTTGCAACTCGTTACATTGCAGCGCCAAACGCAAAACGCAAAAGTGCACTAACGAACGAATGGACGAACGAACAAACATACGCCTTGCCACAGTCAAGTGAAGTGCATTGTCAATGTTGAACAACAGCGGCACTCGTCAAACAGTTAAGTTGTATTTGGTCCTTTGGTAATTATTTCACTATCTGTCTATCCATTCCCTAGTAAGGATCAATATCAAAAATAGCCGACTCGGTAATTTAAAAAAGTTTGTGCAAATTTCATTACAATTTCACAAATATGCAAATATCTCTTGACCTATGTAAGATATCAATTCAGCTTTGAGATTATTAGATTCTGAATGAAATTGTACATAAAATAAGTGGTTAAACCAACAACTTGCTCTACTTCTAAGTTGAGTTATTAAAGTTTGAAAATTTTCTAATTTAATTGAAAAATCGTTCCAGACTCACTATAATACCAATTTAATTAATAAGTATCTTATTTCAAACGTTTGGCCCTCAGAATATATACCAGGAACCAATGTGGCCCGCGTAGAAAAAATCTTGGGCACCACTGATCAATATTATTGATAGATGGGAATCGCGCAGAGCTCATAGATTAAACGATGGAAATACTTTGGTGCTTCTTACAAAGTTTCCTCGGCTCACTCGCCCATCACTGAGTCGAGACGAGACCAAGACGTGAAGATCCCGCGTTCTAGCATCGCGAATCGAATGCAACAACAAACTTTAAGCTTGCTGCTCGGTGCATGCATTTTCTTGCTTTTGTTATTCTTTTCGTATACTAGACTTGACTAGACCGGCTCGTTTCTTCATTTATCTTACACGCTGGGATGCGATATTCATCGTTAGACTGGAATCCTGAAGGAAAAATCACAAGACTTTTCTGCAATCGGTATTATATCAAAGTTTCCACCAACGAAAATACTCTACTCGCACGCGTACAAGTACAAGTGCAAGTGCAGCGTGTATTTTATGCACTTTATACTTGTTCACTGCACTGAGCATCGCATCTACTAAGTTATCTCTGCCGTCTGAGTTTCGTTTCGGTTCCTCGTCGAGTGAAACCCTTGCTGCTTCGCCGAACTAAATAAATAAAATCAATTGCAGGGCTGCATTTTTCAAATGCAACTCGCGTCGTGTTCCGTCGTCTGAGTTTGCGACATTCGTCTTCCAGGCGAGAAGAGAAGAGAGGAGAACAGTTGAGAAGGGCGAACGAGTGTATCGCATGTACACATCATAAAATTGTATCAAGCGATTGAAGGATGCAAGACGTATTGTATCTTCTGGCGAGTTGCTGAGGAAGAGGCGCCAATGTATGTGAACACGTGTACGTGCATAAACGCGGAATTGACTTCTAACTTGCGCGCCATCCGCCTGGTGCAAATTCAATTTGTCATTTTTTATTGATCGCCAGGAAGTTTTCATTTCAGCCTCGCTTCGTTCGTTCGCTCGCGTCGTTTTTTTATTTTTTTGTTATCAAATATTTTCCCAGCAGGACTCAGCAAGTCATCGAACTTATGCTTTTCCATTGAGCTTTTCATTTCTTGCTGGAAAGTGTGCTAAAAGCACGGACAAGAATATTTTTCTTTGCATTCATTATCCTGCTAAAATATTATTTTAACACCTGTCTAATGAAAATAAATTGTACTTGCACTTTGGGAGAGAAGCCGAACGGAGAGGAGAAGAGAACATTGCTAATAAGTGAATACAACTTGTTGTTGATTCAAGCCTTAGTCGGTTTGTTGTTATTGCAAAGGATTTCTTGAGCCGATAAACGGATTTACCTATAATTAAACAAATTTATCATTTGTTTTGCTTGCTGTGTTTGCAAATTATTAAAAATATTCGTGGAACACACACAGGTGACCAAACAAATAATTCAAATTGTTTTATTTGGTTATTTATCTTTCGCATTTGCCAAATGTTTTGTAAATTGTGCCGAACAAGGAGCAGCGCGTAAATTAGCCCGGGGTTTTTCATTCTTGGTCTAATAAATGTAGGTATATCACCACTCAAGGGGAACACAGCGCCCTCGGCGGATTGTGGTTTTTATATATGACGTCATAACTCATAATTTTCTTCTTCTGCATTTTACATTTATTTATTTATTTCTACATTTCTACAAATAATAACAAACATTTACTATTGGAAATAAGTAAATAATTAATTACTTGCGTAAATTATGACTTGGAAATATTTACAGCGTTTTATTTGATTAATTCGCTTCTTTATCCTAGGCGAGTCCATCCATTCCATTGCTGGCGCGTGCGTCCGTCCCAGAGTGTATTTATTTTTCGTCGAGGCGAAATAAAAGACTTGCTTCGTCCAAGGAAGTGCGGCGGAAAAAAAGCGGATGAAACGCTGAAATATGAGCGCGAGTAAACTCTCATTTCAGTGGCGATCGCGCGCGCTCAGGGCTCGCGCCGCGGTCCATCCTAATGCGCAGGGTTTAATCCCTTTTCCAGAGATTTATGATGATAAATAGACGATACTGGCCCAGCCGGTCGCGCGCGCGCTGCGGCTGAGAAAGGTTCGCGCTGGCTTAGTAGCCAACTGAAGCCGAACCCGAGGCCCTTGTCTTGCAGTCTTAGCCACTCGCTTGCAGCGCCAGGGGACACTGCGTCTCCAAAGGGAAGGCAAATGCTTACACATAACCCAAATGTACAAACAATAGAGCGCAAGATGCGCGCGTTAGATAAACGAACGAGCTGTGGCGGCGGCGACTGTTGTGTTTAAATTGGTAATGGGATCCGTGTTTCGACACTCGACGCCTTTGCGCATCGATTACCGCCACCTAGCAGAAGCTGGAGGCATTTCTCCGCCGCCAAGGCGAGTGCCGCCGCTTCGCTTAATAAGCTGCCGCCGCGCCTGATGCAGCGCAGTGCTAATGATGCCTTTCATAATTACATTACTAATTAGTGCTCTTTTCTTTGTTTCAGGTGAGTTCAAACACTTCCCATTAGAATGCCAAATATTTTGCTCCGCTTTGACAAATCTAAGTGGTAAGCGGTAAACGTGTATGTTTACAGATATTTTATAAGCTTTTATCCAATTTGGGTTGCGGTTTGGGGAAAATGTTGAAACGCCAAGGCGGATGAATAGAAAGATGCACAAAGCGCATTGCACACGCCAATTTGGCGTAGTGAGCATAAATGTAAGGAAGTGACGGGAAGAAGTGGAAGATATGGCGAGATGCATACCGACTTTGACACGGTAACAGAGTGAGGGTGGATCGCGTATGCTTATTACATTTTGTATGCGGCGGAAGAAGCGGTGGGTTTCGCCTTGCCAATAAACTCTTCAGCAAATGCATATAGATGAATATATACACACACGTATATCTGTATATTTAATTTCATTTCATTTCGTGCCTGCGTTGCTCGCATACTTTTGCGCATGGAATGGAACGCGGCAGTGGCAGCAGCAGAACCTTGAGAACGGCGTTGAGTAGACATCTGAGAGTCTGAAGAAGTGCGCACACGTCGGCGGCGAACGCGAAGCGAACGAAAAACTAATTACGCCGTCGCTTTTGTCATGAAGATGAGGCTGGTTGGTTGGGTGCCCTCTTGTGTCGCTGCCTTGCCTTGCTTTGCGAGTGCATCAGAAGTGGAGTAAATGAAATGCCGTTGTCGTCGGCGGCGGCAGCAGCATCTGCAGGCGCAAGCGCAAGTATCGTCGATTGCATATGCAATGCACTCTGGTATCTATGAACATGCATACGCAGACACAAAGACAAAAGACATCCGAACGCTTCGCTCCACTTCCACTCTTCTGGGCTAAAACGTTTCAGCGAGCACGAAGTGACGCGAAAATGGTATATAAATGGTGCATTGCATTGCATTGCCGTTTATGCTGCTCGGCGTTTTCAAGTGCCGACTCTGACTCTTCTGCAAACACATCAGACTTACTTGGAATATCCACCAAGAAGAGAAGAGCGCCTGAAACATTTTCTCAGGTTTACTTTAATATTTCCGATGGTTTTATCAAATTATTCATCATTCGCTCGCTATGCGAAGTTTGCTATTGTACCTATGAGCGAGTACTTAAAATATTTTATCCAACCTCGAATCCAATTTACATCAGCATCAAGCAAGGGCTCTATTTGTGTTGACGTATGACAGTAATGATAGCAAGGTGCGCGCATCAGCAAGACATTAGTGTCCCGGTGTCGGCGTCGGCGTCGCGACGCCTACGTGTGGAAGTTTATAAATGTGCTTTGCTGTTGGGCACCGAAGTAATACGAGAATACCTTTGGGAGGTACGGGATGGGTGCGAAGAACGAACGAAAATTTGATGAAAAATGACGCTTTCATCGTTCATACTTACCAACGTTGCCGACGTTGCTGTCGCTGCTACATCATCGTCATCAGGCAAGAGGGATGATGTCCGTGTCCGTGTGTGCAGTGTGTAGTTGGTACACACGTGGTGCACGCTTAATATTACTCACGCATTAATGCACTTAACGCGTCTGATCTGACAATGCACGCGCTCGGTACACGACACGCGCTCGTATATGCTTTTTATGCGCACTTCTTTCACCTGTGCGCCCTTACCATTACCATTGACGGTTTATGAATGCAGAGCACTTGTTTCGACAAGCGGTGGGCTGGTGGGCTTTTAGCATGTCTTATCCTGGAAGTTTAATACCCTCTGAGTAGAGTGGATGTCATCTGATATGAGTTATATGGGCTGGCTTGGCATATATAATACTTCTCCTACCAGAAAACGTACACAGAAATCTATTTAAAATTCGCGTGCATTACCGACTTACATACATGCAGACATCCATATCGCATCGGTTCGTATTGCTTGCTTGCTTACTTACTTACTTACGCCTTCTACTCTGCAGTACTTTACTTCACGCGCAAAGTTTGCTCTGCACGGGCAAGAGTAAACGCAAATGTGAGTTTACCATATATGTATGCATGTATATAGGACTTGACTGCATTTTTCCATGCACATAAGTTGAGTTCGAGCCACACAGCAAGCGCGGTTGGGGTTCGTTTTCGTGATCAAATCAATTTTTGGACTGGCGCCATATCAAATCTCATAAATATTAAAATTAGTTTTGATACGGCTAATGCATACGCGGTCCGATTGCGAAATACGCTGCCAGGCAGGCAGGCAGTCGGCTCTTCTACATTTTATGGCAATGTAAAACCATCCAACCAACCAAGTCGTCGAATATTTCTACGTTGACTTTGAAACATGCTGAAGTCTCTTCGCTCTTCGTGCAGTTTCTCTGCGAACTTTCCGCCTCGACTCGACTCGACTTGACTTTGTTTGACTCACATTTATTCATGAGTGGCAAACAGGAATTTATAGGATTCTAATTAAATATGAAACTGAGTAATTCCATCAATCGTGAGAAGCATAATTCTTTTGCTCTTATGAATAAGGTTGAATTGGGGAAAAATATAAATCATCGCATTGGACTTGGGTCGTGGAGAAGCAATAGGAACAGTAGAACAGTTGCTTCTTTTCATTGCTGCCGGATTTGCGCGTAATGAGCGAACGATAACGAAGTGAGGCGGCGGCGAACCCTCGCGATATCCTCGTTTTGCGTGAATGAGTGATTTATTAACGAGACGAATAAGAGTGCTTGCCGAACATTTCCAAAGCTGTACAAGCACAAACGCATGCGCGATCGCAAACCCAGGTGATGTAATGATTTTGTCGGATTAGGTTGGACTATTATTGTCACAGAGGGTTCTTTTTTGAAGAGGCGTCATTCACATATTCACCTGTTTCACAACACTTGACATGCCCTTTATTAATCGTCATAACCCAGGTCATTCGTATTTGTTTTGCTGTTACGTTTCCCTCACATCACAATCAGCATCATCAGCTGGCACCGTCAAAAATGAAAAAAATGAGAACTCTGAAGTCCCCTTAACACAGATTAATGTTGTAGGCTGTGATTAATCTCGCGCACAAGAAGAATTTTTCCATACGCAGCAAAATATTTATTTTATGAGAAGAGGTAACATGTAACATGTCGAAGGGGGGCACGTAAAATTCGTTAGACGTGCCGCCGCAGGGTGCCTAACCTCTCACAATACGCCGCCCCCGAACATCAAACGCACGTTGCACGTAGATGTACGTACGTATTGTGGTGCGATGTGGTGCGGTTCGTATCCTTTGCTGATGAAAGGCATGCGGAAGCTTTTTCTCCTCCTGATTTTCTCCCTTGCTGTTCATTCACGCGCGCCTCTCGCATGTTCGTTCGCTCGCTGCGTTTTATTTCATTTTCGACTTGTCTGCACTCCTATGGCATGAGACTCTCTCGCCTCCGGCACTCTGAAACACTGCGAGCCAGTTTCAAGCTCAAGCGTTTACGTTTACGAGCCCAAAGCTTAAACTGACGAGAGAGAGTATCAATAGTTTTCCTACGCACCCCCTCATTTTCAACTCAATCTTGAGATTGCTTGTCGCAAGGACTACTTATTTAAAGCATGATCGCGAAATGGGGATGCGGATGCGGATCAGATTTATGGGGCATTCACGCATGCATAAGTGCTCTAATCTCAGCCCAAGCAATAAGGTCTCTAGGGCAATGGGTGCTCGACGGATGCGTGCCTGGAACAGGATAAAACGCCTTGCCAATACGATATTCAGCAGTTAATAGCATTTTTTCGCCTAGTAAATATTCATCATATGACTCCTTCGCCCTTAAGAATCAGTTTATCCTAATGCAATCTCACTGCGTTGCCGCTTTTACCAACGAATGTTGGCTTAGTAAATTGCACAACCGCGCGCGCTTTTGCTGTTGGCTTTGAATTTGGCTTCATTTGCATTTTATCTGCGCACCGCGCGCTGCCTGTGGGCGAATACACGTTTAAGGATTATGATACGTTCGTTCTTCATCCGTGCCGAGGAAAATATGGCACGTACACGCTTGCCTTTTGGTTAGCGACTTGTTGTTACCTTGCCGCTCACTGGTTTAAACTTACATTAAGTAGTGAGTGTGCTTGCCGCAACAGTTAGCTAGTTAGTTAAGTAGATTAAAACTACAATCGCATGCCAGACCAACAAATAGAGAGAAATAAATTGCTATCCTGTCTGTGTGAAATGAACTAGAAATCGCATCGCTTTGAAATGTCAATAAATACATTACGTGTAATTACAAATATTTTGACAACGACTGCGTCGAAGTAAACGCTTGCTAATTAACGTAAATGCGGCGGTGTTTAGTGTCTGCCTCGCTCAGCGTTCAGCAGCACTAATAGTTAATTGGATTGCGAAATAGTGGAAATGATGGCATGTCTGATGAACGCACATCAATGCATTCAACGCAGTCAGTAGTCGGTACGGAATGCCGTATAATGTATGACACAAGTTGTTAGCGATTCGGCGACACGTGACATGCGTCGAGCTGACACCTGCAGGAACTCACGCCCGGACACGACGCGTAATTAACATTTTTAATTAAATTCGCATTCGTACGTCATTATCACAAGTCAACTGACAATAGTGTGTATGATTGTCGCTTCACTTGTACTTGCACTTGCTCGATCGTGATCATTAGTCAGACGCCAAGAGATAATTAAATTCGCGCTTTGTTATCGTACTCTTGCATTGGATTTATGAAGTGAAGTGCGAATGTTTATCAGTTGCTTTGCATTGCATTGCATTGTCGGTGTGTATGCAGGTAGCGTTATTATTACCTACAGTGTGCGCTGATAGTGAGTGCTTGTCTGCAGACTGATTTTGATGTGGGGTGCATGCAATCGAATTGACTTAGTTTGACACAATGAACTGAACTGAACTGCAGCCAGAAGAACAGAAGCAGCAAGCAATACATAGCAAAGCGAGCGAGCGCCTGGTACGGATGGATGGATGGATGGATGATAAGCAGATGCAACCAGGAAGGAGAGCTCATCAAGCAAGAAGCTCCCGGGTGAGCATGAGTATAAGCTGAACGTGAACGTCCAGGAACCCTGGCAAATCTCTTGCGCTTCACTCGCTCGTAGCGCATTGCCGAAACAAATACAGCCTGGCAGGCAACCAACCAACCAACCAACCAACCATTCACCCTTTATCATATACACACTGAGAGTTCCACTCAATATCAGTACAATCACTGATAGTTTTGAAATTTTGTCCGAGGGAGTGTTTTTGACGCGTGCATTCATTCCATTCCTTCAGACCTCCATCAGACTTTGTGTCTGTAGCAGCAGGAGCAGCTGGCTCGCGCTGGTAATGCATCAAAACAGCACAGGATTAGCTTTTCTTCGCTCGAATCAATAGCGAAACGAATATAAATGCGGGGTTATTTACAGTTTACGCCATTTGGGCGATTTAAATCATAAAACCAACCGAAAACTAAATCTAAATCCGCTCTGTCTGGAGAGCGAGTTTCCGTTCTGCGTTGAGATGTTCTTTGCGTTTCTTGCGCTTCCTGTTTGCTCAGCACATAGCCCAGTGCATATTAGTCTTGTGCGCAGTTGTTTATACTGTTGTTCTGCAGTGCAACACGGGTGTGTGTGCATCTGGCAAGTGTTGGAGTTGCCACACTATAAATAAACGCTGAAAACTTCCCAAACTGTCGGGCGGTCGCTTACTTGCTTGGTTATGCCACTCGCGCACACCACCATCAGAATGTCGTACTCGCTGTCTTTCTTTGTCCTGCGAGTGCCGGCGACGGCAACTGCGACTGCGACGCTGATGCTGATGGCGATGGTGAAGAACACGAAACATGACTGTGAAATGGCACAAGGGTGGCCGGCGGCGGCAGCGGTAGCGGCTGTGGATGCACTGCCCTGCCATTCATTCATTGTACATTATGCACAGCACGGTAGGCGAGATATTAAATTAAAACTTGATTAATAATAGGAGTACACCGCGTAATAACACGAATCGGTATTCAACGCACGTTCCGCTTCTTCCAGCGAGCGATGCGGTTCGGCATTGATTCGCTGGGTATGTGTGTCTTCATCACATGGCAGTGCGGTGCGGTGCGCTTCTTTTCCCGTTTAACACGGCCATTGTTAGTCCTGTCGGCTCGGTTCGCCTGGCCTGGGCTCTATTGGGCATTCAGGGGGCGGCTGATGTCGAAGTGTATACGAACGTAGGTATATGTACGTACTGATGAAGCCACGCGATATGCACGCCGGCGCGGCGCGGCCTAAGGATTTCGCACAAGCGAACGAAATTGCGATCCGACCAGATGTTTGATAATTTCATTCCGGACGCGTTGATATCGCCTCGTCGCGTCGCTTGCTGCTCGCCGCCGCACAAGCTAAAAACGTGTAAAACGTGGCATGGCGTAGCCTGTCGAGACTCTATTATTATTGCTAAACGAACCAGCCCACTATAGCTGCTGCCTCCTGCCAGCTAAGGTTAAAGCATGCATTCAACTAATTTTTGCAAACGGGCGAACACTCGGTATTCCCAAAAATTTATGTATTGGAAAAAGCAAAGCGTATTAATATTGGGAAAGTGCACTCGAAGCGAAACTCTGGTCTGGTTCCAGGCCATCGGAAATTGGGATACAAAAAGGGGGGCAGCTTATGAAATTTGGCTCGCTTTTTTATAGGGAGTCTCCGTGGAATTTTAACTCTATTAAACTTCTTCAGCGGCGTTAATAAACCCTATCACGGATGGATGTGTCTCTGAAAAAATGTGCTCATGCATAAAAAGCACCCCAATTTTCATGGAGCCCAAAATGTTCGAAATTAAATTACTTCTTGTGATCGTAATTGACTCAAATGCAAACAAAAAGAACGAATGAAGACTGTTGTATCTCTTTTTATTAGATCACACAATAAGACTGTGAAGGGATACGACCGGATGTGTAGTATAGCTATAAACCAAAAGGTGGATCAAGCCAACTTTATTGGGATATCAATGGCTGTAGGTGGCGGCGGTGGCCAAGACGGGCGGAAACGAATCGGATCGGATCGAATAGAGTCAAATAGAATGCAACAACGAAACATCAGAATGCGTTTCCGCTTCCGTACGGATCTATCTCACCTGTACTACAGTGCACTGCAGTTCAGTTCAATTCTTATGATTTTTACTCTTTCTTCTTGCCGTTGCCTGCCTGCATTCTTTGCCAACTCGTCGTCGACGATGCCGATGTTTGCTTATCTCCAGCGCTAATGCTGCATTCTATTCTCGGGCATTCGGCGACGAGCCGCAAGCATATTGAAGACGTAAGAGACTCACGCTGATGCTTCTGGGATTCGATAGATGATAGAGTCATAGTCGCATATCTGGCGCGCTATGCCATGCCTGCCTTCCTGCTTGTCTCGTATTCCCGTATTCTCGTCTTGTCGCCGCGTCGGGATTCTCTTTGCTGCATGTCGGGCGCCCGTAGGGACGGAATGCCACCAGCGTTTGTGCCTCAAAAGAACTCCAACTCCTGCAGGCTTCACGTCTCTGCATTATTGCATAAAGGAGTTTGTCTTACTGTCTCATCGCATCACAATCTGTTCTCGTCTAGTCTAGTCTTTGAGTTAACTTTAATTTAACTAAAAATACATAAATTACAATCACTGATATCAACATTGTTATGGGTATATGAATGAAAT
The DNA here is from genome assembly GCA_003054995.1 of Aleochara bilineata. Taxonomy (NCBI): domain Eukaryota; kingdom Metazoa; phylum Arthropoda; class Insecta; order Coleoptera; family Staphylinidae; genus Aleochara; species Aleochara bilineata. The sequence continues at coordinate 14,232 of NBZA01029229.1, read as the reverse complement.
CTGTTTAATTTCGTTAAGTAGGTAATGATTCTTCTCTTACACATGGCCACTAATTGCCAGCAGGCTGGCTGTAAATTGCTAATGTCATCAGAAAGCGTCACCTAATTGGGACAAATAAGGCTCGGTCAGTAGTTCTTCTTGCCGTACGGTATGGTATGTTGAATGCCATTTGCAACTGGCAATTAGACGACAACCAACAAGACATGCACTGACTGAGTCATTCATCCGCGGAGTACGCACAGGCTATGGCTATACCTATGTATGTACCTGGCTGGTTCATTATGTGTGCTGCGAAAACAATGCATTGCCCAGCCGCCGGTCAACTGGTCCGTTGGCCAGGCGCGCAAGCTGATGGGAATAATTGGCACTCACACGAGGAGACGCTGCACAATTGCGGCTGTTCATCCATCGCGCGCCGGCCGGCTGCGTGCTGCTAATTAATAATGCTAATTAATTTATAATCTCGCGCGGTTATCGTGTAGCGTTGAATGTAATCTTATATTACAGCAACTTGATCACCGAACTCAACAATGCCTACCGAGTTCACTTGCCCACTTAACCCTTTTGTTTATCAACTTGGTGTATTCTATTCCATGGCCAATATGAAATTAATTAATTCATCAATTAATCTGTAAATCGTCAGAGGAACAGTCGCAATTCGACGGGGACTTGTATGACTTGTGACTGGAGTGGAATATCGAACAATTGATGCTCCTGCTCCGCTTTCTGCGCCCTTTTTCATTTGCAGACTGCAAAATGCATACGTACACTAGTCTAGTCTTTCTTTCTTGCTTCGAGTATACTGGAGGTCAGTGGATTTGTTATTGGTATCTTGGCATGTGGACATGTAACGTTTGTGTTTTGGGACACTCGGTGGCGAGATGAGAGTGCAGACAGATATTTTGCCGGCCAGACAACGTAACGTCGACGAAGGGCGCGCGCGCGTAATTGCAAATTTACGATTTCAGTCACGAACTATGACATTATCAACTTTTCAATATACGAGCAGGCAGAGCCGGCAGGCAGGCAGCAACAGTAAAGCAGAGAGCAACGAGCACTACGGCGAAATGCTCAAAAATGCATCAAGTTCACGTGTGCTGTGCATCATTGCGGGGGTGGTGTGTGTATTGATTACGAACGCAAAAACTGCGTTTGACTTCGGTTTATGCTCATGGCTTGTATCCCATCAAATGTTACAACGTTCTTAATTTTTACGAGTTGATTTAAACCTGCAAACATTTCATATAGTATTACGTATCTATATTATATTAAGACTTACTTAAAGGGCGTATTAAGGCGTTACGATTACAAGCGCACTTTACCCAAATTTCCAATCTTAAAATCTAACAACTGCTATTATATTCTCTCTATTCTCTCTTTGATTCTCTGTAGTAATTATAGTTGCAAACACTTCTCGGTTGAAACCTATACGAATGAATATCATGAATTTCACCAACAGCAGTGCTTTAAAATTGTGATTATGATCATTATTAACATCTAATTACAATTAACCTGCGCATGCTCAAGCGCATGTGCAATTGTAATAACTAAGAAGAACAGTTTTAGTTATTGACTCTACTCCTTTACTACACTAAGGTTGGCATTTGTTGAACTTTTGGAGCGTCTTGTTTGGATTGCGGACGATTATCCTGGCGGAAATTCAGTGCGCGCCGCGTTTTAATTACACTTATTGCGGCCTGCCAGTGGTAATTATGCAGTTGCTTTAATGGTTCTTCGAATTACTGGGAATTAATTGGAACTGCTATCGATTATTACGCTATTTATCTGCATTTATTTGAATTTCACACCAGCTAGCAGCTAAACCACTTCAGATTTATAAATGCAGTCAAATGTACGAGTAGCATTGTGAGAATGAAGAGTATTGGAGGTCTTCTAGTGCTGTTAAGTGTCTTCTATTAGCGAGCGAGCCAGCAAGCGAGGGTCACGACATACTATGTCTAATGGTCTCCCATTCTTACACAATCATCGCAATAATAATCATTCACTTGTGAAGGAAGAAGACAAGACGTGCCATGCTGGTTGCGTTCGGTTCTGTGCGCTTTGCTTGGCGCGGGTGAAGTGATGAGTGGCAGGATTGAAAGAAAGTTTAATAACATTTCTCTTTGTGTTCGCGCTCGATGCGCTTTGGCTTCTTGACACTTGTAATGCAATAATGCAAGTCCCATGGCAAGCGCATTTATTGCATTCTATCATGTCACCGCGTCCCGTCTAATGTCATTGTTCTGCACCGCATTTTTTCAACGTCTTTCGTTGCTTTGACTGCGGTTGCATTCTTTCGCATCGCAATGCAATGGGGATTTGCATTGAATAATAATTGTTCGCATCCTATCAGTCGAATGAATGTCACACAATATTAGATATTCACACAATGACGCAACCACCATCGGTCATTTGGTGTCATATACCAGACCAAACCGTACCATGCCATGCCATATTATATCTTGCGATATGAGAATAATATGCAAATATTTATATTATAATTATTTAAATGATATTCGAGAATATAATATGTCAATGTCAGTAAGTGTGGTGATTAATTAATGCGACAAGATCAATGAAATGATCGCCAGCAGCAAGCAGTAGGGACTTAACAATCGTTTAGAGTGGAATGATTTATCTATATTCACCCTGCATATGCGGGTGTTTGATTGCCTGGTTACGCTTGTGCTTGTACTTACGCAGTAATTGAATGATTTATAAAAAATTAAAGCATTTTTACATATTTAATTGGTTTCAATTTTTCAACAGCCTAATTGAACGAAACTAGGATGATTTTCCCATTGGATGACTAACTATCTAACTAATGCTAGTAATTAGGTTGAAAAATGTGTGCTGAAAAGGTCAACTTGGTTGCACACACGCATGATTAATGATTAATTCACTTAAATTGTTTTAATTGCGTACTTAGCTCGTTTGCTTAAGTTAAATGAGCCAGAGAAAAAGAAAAGACCTCAAGACTTCATTCATTTCATTTCATGAGTCACTCACTTGCTCTTGCTCACAATCAATTACAAAACATTTTTAAGCATCGCCTAAGAAGTTTTCTCGTAAGGAAGTAGGGAAACGAGCAAAAATCTCAAGTATCTCAAGATGAAAAAGCGCAGTCGTTATATGTATTTATTGATTCATAAACTGAATAATATTGTATTTACGTCTAAATTATCTTATTTAGTTCAATCCATTGTCTTTTTCTTCATCTTCATCGGCTTCGTCTTCATCTGGAGCGATATAAAAACGTAATCGACGAGAGATAAATATGAGACATTATTGTGTATTACCCTCTTTTATGATTGCGTTCATCCTCGTTTCGTTTAGTGTCGCATTTCGTTTTTGCTCATCCCTTCCTCTTCCTCTTACTCTTTTTCTTGTTGCTTTCTCGCCAGGCAGGGCTTTATTTTGTGCGCGTCGTTTCTCATTATGCCCTCCAATTACATTCAAATATTATTTATTTTATGATTGCATTCATCTCGCATGCGTTCCTCTTGTATTTATTCATCATATTACATCTTTTTCTTCGTTTTCTTGAGTAAATACAATCCATTATTTATTTATGCCATAGCCCTGAGAACGCTCGCCGCGATCGCATGTTGCAAATGCATTTATCGGCGTAATTTGATCGGTGGTTTGCGAGATCTTCGCCGCATTCCGTTCACTGGATCCGCGCCGCGCGATTGTGACATTACGCTTGCAGATTGCAGATTGCGTCGTGTATTTATTTATAAAGTATATTTATACGTATTTACATTAATAATCTCGCCTCTCAGCGGCGCAGATGAATAAAACATGAATCGGCCAATTTATGCAGCTCTCAAGCGCACATAGTATGTCATCTTTGCCCGTTTGTTTGGTTGCCTAGCTTGCATCATTTATGTATCTATGTAGTTTTAAAGAGGTCTTAATAGTTTACAAATCTTGTGTATTCTTATTGGAGTTGTGCAATCAATGCCACATTACATGTAATGCTGTATAAGGTAAATAATTCAAATGCATTCGCAATTCACTTATTTTAATGACAAGAAAGGCTGGGCTTATCTGATGTACATTTTAACAGCAAAATTCACGTCGAAGCGAAGGATGGATTTCTTTATGCATCGCTGCAGATGATTTTTGTGTAGGTACAGATTTTACTTACCTATCCACAGTTTGCCTGATAATCGCAGGAAGAATTAGATCAGCAGATCTCTATCAATAACCGTTAGCGTTGACTTGGCTTCAGCTTCGGCTGGATGCCCATTTCGCAATGCATCTTCCATTTCGCATCTCAGCAGAGAGCGACTATTGTCATTGTCATTATTATCGCGCCTGCCAAATCGAAATTTATGGTCCGCCGATTTCTAGGCGCCCGGAGATTTGCTGTAAATCTTAGAACGTGAACGTGAACGAAACGATCGCTCACACGAACCGAACGTGTTTTTCTTTTAATTTTGTAATACTATTGTGAGATGAGGATCAGACCCTGATGATAAATGAGATACAAGCTATATATACATTACAGCGGTGCATTTTATATGCACTTGCGTTAAATTTCCGATTTTCTTTTTATGCTTTGTTTTTATAAGCTTATAGGTATGTACCTTCCCTGGAGAACATTCTCTGCCTTTCTTCCTTTGAACACATTCGATTACACGTCGAATAACACGCGTTGTTGCCCGTGTGGCAGCATTCAATGAACCAAACGCGTAGAAATGTATTTTATACAAATAGGAAAATGAAATACAAAGGAATAAAGGTAAACGAAAAACTCAATTGCGTGTGGAGCTACGCGGTTCGTTTCCATGTCTTTTGTGCGCTGCCACTGCCACTGCTGCTATTCCCATTCCCTGCTAACTGGCACGTGTAATAACAGGGAATATTACTACTTTTTGGTTATCGGCGCTGAAATTATAAAACGCTTGTGCTTGCACTGGCACACGATAGAGGATGAAGGAAAAAGACCGCCCGCCCGCAAAGACGCGTATGTGCTACACAGAGGCAGGCACCTCGCATCACGCGCCTGGCAGGAACACAAAACCTTTACATTTTTTCGTCCTGGCCGGGAACAAAACGCACAGTAAAGTGCTCTGCTCTGCTCATTTCAATGCTACCCACCATGACGTGAAAGCGTTTCTATACGAAAAGCTTTGCTTACTTACTTTCCACTACACATTCGTTTACTTTCATTCAAATGACGTGTTTCATGTATTTTTTGCCTCTCTACAGGTAGCAATATAGCATTTAAGTCTAGCTCTTTTTATCTTTGATTGTCAGAGTGTTTGAAATTATAATTGACATGGATGGGTGATAACATAAATAATGAATTATTGTTGTTGTTTTTTCTTGTGTAGTTTGGTTGGTGTTTATTATTGAGTGGGATGAATCATCATCATCACTAGTCAGTCACGTCGCACAGAATCACAGTACACAGTTGTTTTGATGCTGATCAGACGAATAATGATGATGATACATACTCACGGTTACGAATTACGTTTGTTTCTCGACGAAACGAGCTTATTGCAATTGAATGACCAACAACCTAGCCAGCCAGCCAGTCAGATGAATGAATAAATGTATAATGAATGAATGAATGACTAGGGCTCTGAATCATTGCGTGCCGAATTATTGTGTCTTTCTCGGTGAGAGTTGAGTCGATGATGAATGCACTTGATGATTGAATAAAAAACATCTCACCTACGCTTTCGCAGTCCTGTTGTTAAAAGTCAAGGCATTTATAATAGGCTATTGAGTCATGTGACGAGTCACAATACACATTGAATAACAGATGACTTACTTCGACAATGAATCACAACTGTAATTGATGTCATTGTGCTTTTTATTATTGAAAAACTGTAAAAGTTGAGCAAAACTAAATCAATGTTTCTTTTGTTCCAGGTATGTGTGCACTTTTGGCATTGGCATTGTATTTCGGGTAATAAATCGCCGGGACAAAGGTATTGTTAATAGAAATTTAGTGGTTTATCACTTGATTAGTTTTCGGTTAATTTTCAACTGGTTGGTGTCCGGAAAAATCGGTGGAGCGTGATGAAAATGTACACAGGACTCGAACTACTGCCGGTGTTGGTATGGGGCACTGTGTGTGCACACAGAGGAGCCAATTAATTTAGATTAGACATTGATCAGATTGGGGCAGGCGATCGTGCCACCGGCAGCCGTGGTCCATGTTGGGACAGGACATGGACACGTACAGATGCGACCTCTGGGTAAACACGCGTGCGCTTCGGGGGCGAAACAATTAAAAAGTCAAATGAGTTATTGCGTGCGGGTTGCGGCCCCTTTTTTATATAATTTTTATGCCCAGTTCAGTCGAGAATCACGCGCGCCCACTGCATTGTTTTCCCTTCTTCTCAGCCCACTCGCTCGCTTGATTTTTGATTCTTTTTCTGGTCGACTCTGCACAATTTGTTGTGCATTTCGTTTTTCGGGGGCGACATGAATGTGTGCGCAAAGTTTTGCGTGTGGTGGGTACGTGCAGGGGACAGAGTTTGGACGAAAGTTCCGGTCGTTTGGTTTCCGCTTCCGTCGTGCCACCGTAACTTTTTCTCCGTTTTTGGTGCGCTTATTTGATTTCTCCGCCGGAATACTCGGCCGGCACTGACGTGTGTGTAGGCAAGATGGAGTCACACTGATAACGTCATTATTAGGGGGTGCTGTTGTGTCGCTCGCTCGCTCGAGGGAAATTATCATAATTATCAAAGTACATAACGGCATGAGGAAGCTGAACAAAAAGTTTTCACTTTAATTATGAACGTTATTATAACCGTAATTGTTTCTGTTCTTTTTAATATGCCATTTTGCTGGCACGGGGGCATGGGTACAGGAATGAAATTAATTGAATGTCATGATCTGTTATCTGCAGGACTCTCCTTAAAATTGCAAATAATAATCGTTTTTTCACGAGTGTAATTGGTTTTGTTGTTTAATTTAACAATGTGAAGGGACAAAATAGGAAGGACATTTTTAGGATCGAATTGCAAACACAATTTTCGAGCTGAACATCTCTGGTTCGTTTGTCTATCCGTGTTCGTATCCGTTCTTAGTTTGCACAGGGCCTAGTCGCGCAGATTGAGGCCGGATTTTAGTACAAATTGTTTTTGCTTGTATATTTATTTAACAAACGACGCACAGCGACTGTAGCAAAAAAGCTACAGTTTGGAGAACGAACCAATGAATGAATGAATGAAAGGAAGGTATTTGTACGTAAATGAACGGATAGCTTTGTTGGCTGAAAGGATATTTGGGGAAAAGCAGCAACGAGCCCATACTACTTTACTTGATCGCTTATCCTTCTTTGCCTTGCTTTGCTTTGCATTTCAGTTGTAGGCATACATATCCAACAACACACTTCGTACCTATTCATGTAGGTATTCTTTATTCATACAGCGCGAGCGACGGACATTCGCAATTTATCTCAAACTAGCTCATTGATGCTCGCGATCCTTTTTCACTAAAAAGCTTGCATTATTAAAATCCGCAATATAAGCTTAGCCTGCGTTGCTCTGTACATACTGTGTTTACCCGCATTTGCTGGTCAAACCTTTCTTTCATCATTTCCCCTAAATAGCAAACCTATAAATAAGCTACAGCTACGTACCTACCGTCCAGTGCCTGCAATTTCTTCTTCATCATTTCAAGGATGATGGGTTTATGTCGGCTGCGCGCCGTAATTTTCCTACGAGGACTCGTTTTACGCGCAAAGGTTATATGCGTTTAGGCCGATTTCCATCATTTCCATGCTGCGAAAATATTTAAGACTCCCGTATGGGCAATGCGTGGGATAAACAGCACAGGAAATGATCTTAGTTATTTTTCGTCCTTGATGATGGGATGCACTGTGCTGATCCTGAGTAGATGGGGAATTTAAAACGACAGGACAGCGTCTCGATGCCGTCGTAAAAGTAAAAGTTGAAGGCACGTAATCGCTTCGAAAACACGTACTTACTAAGAATTTCTTCTCGGGAGCTCAGACCGACCACTGTCGTGTCGCTGGGATTTTATATCTGACCGCGTCGCCGAATGCTTTTCATTTCCGGTCTGCGTTGCGTTGACAGCTGCGGAAAAATTTCTTCCGTTGCGCCCTGGACCTCTATCAGCGTGCTTCGTTCCTTCTTTAAAATGTTGCTCTAGTGGTGACGTGACATTCCTAGCATTCCGGCGAGGTTAATGTGCCAAATTTATTCAAGTCTGACTGAGTTGGAGTCAAATAAATTTCCATTCTTGAAAAGTATATCTAATTGGTAATAATTAGTGCGGAAAATGCAGCGAAAATACTGGGCTATTGTCTAGCTCGACGACGGGCAATCCTGAGAGGGAATCCTTGGCAGAGTTGAGAGGACAATTAACCGGAGAAGCATTTCATGACAACGCGACGCGACGATAGGAGGACGCTCGCTGGAAAAAGGAAGGAAAGGATGTAATTCAAAGGGAAATGAACATAAAATTTGAAAATTATCGCGCGGATCTACGCCGACGACCGTCGACTTTTGTGTTATGATAATGACGTGGCGGTTGAGGATGCTTCGCTTCGCTTTGGTATTCGTATTCGTATTCATAATTTATATAATTCACAGGCGTCTGTCGGCACTGACGTTGATTCCTGTAATTTATATCAGACTTTTTATACGTGTCGTAATAGATTTTATTCCATTTTATATCCGCCAGAGTTACGATTTCCACACGTTTTATCTCATTTCCAGCTTTATTCCAAACGTTTAACCTCAAATGTCAGCTATTATTCTGTCAAAAACCGTTGATATTCTTCATTAATAATGATAGATTTTTGCATAAACTAGGAAACTATCTAAAAACGCGGAGAAAAAGGTCGGGATTCCGAAATCCGAGCCACTATTATACAATGACAGCTCAAGTCTGTCTGTATTATCCTTGCTTCTTGCTTCTTAAGGATAACTCGAGACATTGCATCCGCACTTAGATTGTATGTCTAGGATTTCTCCGCCCTGCTCATCCTTTCTTTTGCCTTCGCTGCGGCGACAGTGTAATGGCGTAATGCAATTTACCGAAAGAGAAACCAACTTGCTTGCTGAGGTTCTCATTCTCGTCGCTAGGCATTTATTTGCATGTACAGTATCTAAGTGCGGCTGGCAGATGCGATGAGCAGATACGCCGGAAAAACCCAAAGTGCAATGGCACTTTGCATTGCATTGCATTGCTGTTGGTGGCACAAAACAAACGCACGAAAGGAGCACAAAGCAGATGCACCGGGCGCACATCTCTAGGATAGCATCTCTTCTTACACGGGTTCCCTGGGTGGTTGTCGCCCGTTTGTTAAACGTTTAAGCGTGTGCTTAAGTTTTGCTCTTCGCAGCGCAGCGCCGACTCAAGATGAGGGAAAAACGTGGAAATTGAAGTGCGCTCTGCCTCTACTCTTCCTTTCAACTATAATACGCGCATCGCCGACAGGCAACTAGATTTTAATACCTGCTTTTAATGCGGCGCTCATGATCATGAAATTTCTTTGCGTATTTTTTGTCTTGTCTGTTGCTCCTGCTGGTACTTCGGTGCACTGTTGAGCTTTAAGTACTTTTTAAATGAATATTTTCGCAAATAATGAATTTCCTCCTGATTATATTTGCGCGTTTAATATGCGCAAGCATTCTTTGTTTGTGCGCTTTGATGGCTGGCATATTTTTTGCTGTTTTTACGGTTCTAAGCCGATTATTTGAGTATTAATTTTCCGCCACCACTGCAGCCACCGGACTGAAATCAAATACCCACTTGTATTTATTTGTTTATTTATTTGAATTCTACTTCAATAGAATTTATCCATTTTTGTGATGAAAATATAAATTAAATTAAATGTCAGTAATTCTGGTAAAATTGACATTATTATTCCTGTTTCTGTATCCAAGCAAAACTGGTGAAAAACATTGAAAAATTTAAGATTATCATCGTCCAATGTTATCTAAATGTGAGCATCATATAGCTGCGAGAGTAGCCGGAGAAAACGATAAAGTTTAAGCACGTGGGTAATTTGAAAAGTTTAACCGGATTATTACGATTATGGTTAGGTGGTTGCGCGCTGCTTACGCTCACTGTCGTCGCAATGCAATGCATTGCAGTTTCATACCGAAAAACGTCGTCATTGTGCAAACAGGATAAAACGAGCGCGTATTACAACAATTCTGAAAGAACGAACCAAAGCTACAGAGTTGCGTTATGTTATGTTACGTTCAGTTGAGTATGTACCTACTTGTTTGTCTATTACTATACTAGTGCTATCGCAGTGTATTACGAAACTGCCGGCACGTTTTCTCTTCTTTTCAATGCATATACCTATACGTTTCAACCGTAAGAAGATTATTTCTGGTCTCTGATGACGCCGTCGCGTACTGTTACTCACCAGACACCAGACTACGCAGCAACCCGAGTTACAAGATAGAAATCAAAAGATTTCTTTTTCTTCCTTGCGGTTTCCTTCCCTACCTGAACGACTTCAGCCTTTTTGTTGCTGATGCTGTTTCTGGTCTTGTTCTTGTTTCTCTTCTTTCTCTTCTTTTCAGCGAGCGTTGAAATCCTTGACAGTGACTCGCAAGCGCAAGTGCAAGCTTCAGATTAGGCTTGGAAAATCAGTTTTTAAGGGAAGGAAGGAAGGTTATGATGGCATGTTATGTCATTGGATGCAGACTTAAAGTATCAGCAGCAGGCAGGCAGGCACGTCGTAACATAGCGTACGAAACAAATCCCTTGTGTGAAGAGCACGGATGGCTTTTTGCACTGATGGCAAATATTACGTTTACGCTGTTTATCTGATACGTATATCTAGCAATGTACTGAAACTGAAAGCAAAACAAAAACAAAAATGTGAATTTTATGAATTCTTGCACAGATTCTTTGTTTGTCCTCTGCAAATTCAATTATAGTCGGGCAATGCATGCATGAAATTCGGTGAGCGAGTCGTTTCGGTAGAATGGGTAATTTGCACCTGGATTTTTGTGCACAAAGTGCATCGTATTGCTGGCGCTTGCGCAACGGGACGTAATTAGAAAAGTTTAATCAACATCTGAATTATAACGCTACGAACTCGGCCGGCCTCGAATTTCTTTTTGTTTGCTTGCTTCTTTGCTTGCTTACTTTTCACGGCTGGACGGACTTTCCAGGGTTGCTTTGGTTTCTTCGCTCACGCTTTACTGAGTGTTGAGACAACATTCCCGGCGCTTTCTTTCACTTTTGAGCGGATAGAAAAACATGAATTTAAATTAAATGAACATTAATTAGCAAATCATCTTCCGTTTGTTTCTTCTTCGTACACTTGGCTGGATGCTGGCGAAGGAATTGAATAATAAGATGTTTTCATTATCGCGAAGCGAAACAAAACGTGCAGTTTTCTTGGCGGCACCATCTGCGCCCATAAATTATCAATTATGAATATTAAGCAAACTTACGATTTAATTTCAATGCTTTGCGCAATTATTGCATGATTTTATAGGCAGTAACGGCGCGAGGAACTAATAATAAAAATGGATTTCAACTCACCCCGTCTTCAAGCTTGTCTCGTCTTCAGTGCAGTTCTCTCATCCTCTCATCCTCTGCGATTTGATTGCTTTATTCAGCGATTAAATTAATTCTCAGCGTTTTTAAATTACTTTTCAACTTTTAATAATTTCCGCTTGCTTATTTTTGAGCTAAAAGCCAATTTGTTTCTGAGCCTTCCTGCGTCCCCCATCGGGAGGGCGCAAAATATTGAAACGAATTCATCTCTGTCGTAGCTGGATGCAGATGAAAGGGAAAAATACGTACACCAATGCCATTTCAAAGCGTAAATTGAAATTGCAAGTACACAGATATATGTATCTACATACCTAAGTATGAGTTGAGTGGTGAAAGAAAAGAAAACTGAACTTAACTGAAAGCTGGCTGGAATCGAAGATGTAAATGTAAATCCCGCTTTTTACGTGTCGGTAATTAGATGACAAAACTGCTGCTGGAGCGTCGACAAAGTCTTTGCATATTTCAAGCAACGACGGCGGCGACGGTAGGTATGGAATGGAAAGGAGAGGAATGGGGGCGGTTAGATTTGCGTTTTGCGTCTTCGCTACTACTAATGCGGCTGTCAGTTTATATGCACACGTTTAGCGTGTGTAAGCAAGCAGAGAGGCTGAGGCTGCGGCACGAATTGAATTTCGAGGCGAGCACCAGCTGACGTCGATGCCTTGTCTGCCTGCGCTCGCCTGGAGGCGGCGGAACTTACAAGAAGAAGACGACGACGGCGACGCCAGAGGCACAGCAGAGCAGAGTAAAGCGGAGCGCAGCGCAGCGCCTGAAATACATTACGACGGATTATCATAAATTAGATGGCAGCGTATGTCCTCGCATCGTATCGGCCCATAAGCAGTATAGCGCACAGCGCTCGTACTTCTTCAGCAGCACCAGTAGTGGCAGGACAAGCGACGGTACTTCTTATTGTCACGGAGCGTGCGCTCCTCTAATGCCTCATTCATATGCGGCCGGTGATCGTCGCGACCATGATGAATATTTAATATTTATCCAGCTCATAAGCGCAGTAAGGAAGGAACATGTCTCTGCCAGCGCTGGTCTGGCGGGCGAGTTTTTGTCACTTCTTCTCTTCTTATATAACCTAACCTAATAAGGTAGAAATTGCTGGCATACCTGCAAGCGCAAGCGCAGGCGCAGAGATGACGACTCAGCTATTCTCAGCTGAATAGAATGGAATGGGCTAGGCCTCGAGGTGGAGGATTTTCATAAAAATTAAATGAGCACCAATTTCATCCGCTTGCTGCGCATAAATCCGTCCATCACAATTGATTCGACAATCTACCAACCACCAGCCACTTCACTTTATTCTGTGTCTGAAGGCCTGGCCTGTCAGACAGGACGAAACGTAACCAAGCCAAACTTTTAATATCCATTCCACTTTGACGACGTTGATGGGCATTTATTCGGGGATGTCAGCGCCACAATGTGATTATTATTAACCTTTAACTTTTTATGGGTATTACTTCGACCTGGAGAGCTGCGCCCGGTTGTAAACCTACGGACGGATGTGTATTTCCATCCATCTATCTCCGAATCGCATCAAATGGTTCGTTTTGTGATCGCAAAGGGAGACGAAAGACGCGGCCGAGATTCAGGCAATCTTCCTGGATGCGCGCTCCTGCGGTTGTCGGGTTCAGTAATGGCTGTATTTTATCGCAGAATCGCATCTTTGCGCTGCCTTCTTTCTGTATTGGATTGGACATTGCATCGGCTCGAAGCGGGATCTGTGCTGCTTTATGTTCTCTTCCGTCTGCAATGTGTGCAGTGCACTGCGGTCGCTCGTATTCTTGTACAATACTCTTGGTCTCGGTTTCATTGCGAGTTAATAAACTTACATGGAATTGTTTGTAAGATGTCATGAACATAACGCGCGCGGGCAACAAACGTGTGATCGATCTGGTTGGCGGTGACTTCTTCGCAAATTGTATTGTACTAGTAGCAATGTTACAGCGCTATTTCTAATTGCTGCCTGCTGCCGGCGAGTCGACGTCGCTTGTCGTGGGGATTAAAGCCGAAACGGATTAGCCAGCCAGCAGTTGGGCAAGCAAGCAAGGAATTTTCATTCTTTTTACCATCTTTCGTTCTCCTCGACTTCACTCCACTCCAGCCAGCAGCTGGTACACTTGTGTTTGCTTTGTTTTCACGCAGCCGCGTATGTTTGTATTATTCGGCGAGCGGGAGGGAAATCGCATAATTGTAATGCGGTAGACGCAAACCAACATGCGATGTGGACACATTTAGCATTTTTAACCACGCAGTCCAGTGAGCGAGCGAGCGAACAAACAAACCAACATTCATTCATTCGTTGGCGTTACTTTTCTTTTGCGTGGCTTGGTTTGGCTCGGCTTGGCATGGCATGGCATGGCATGGTGTTGGCGGCTGCTGGAATTGTTCGTTAGTGGCTCGTGGCGGGTGTTTTTTGCTTCATCCCAAACACAGTACGGGGTTTTATTATTGCGCCGATTGGATGTCCGCGCCGACGCACAGTATGGTATTTCGCCGATCTGGGCGGCCAAAAGTCGATTTTGAAATTTTATAATATGTCAAAAATAAAAGTTAAATACTGATGGTAGATACATATGGCACATGAAAACTATTTTTGTTCACCCCTACCCTTATTTTCCTAGCCTTCATACTGACTTAAAGTTGGTCATTCTGGTGCGTGCACTTAACGTTTACCGTGATTGTACCGAGCGCTCATCT
>NBZA01028388.1:0-44149 GCA_003054995.1 Aleochara bilineata | reverse complement strand
GTAAAAGATAGAATTCTCATTTAAGCTTCATTAGATTCCGAATTGAATTTTACATAAAATAAGTGGTTAAACTAACAATTTGCCCTACTTCTATGCAGAGTTATTAAAGTTTGAAAATTTCATAATTTTCAAACAAAAATCTAAATTTTGATGAAACCTACAACTTTAATGTCGAATATTGGGAAACTGTTTGCACTTTTGTAATATGCGTGGTTTGAACTTTCTTTTGGTACCAACATCATTGAAATACTAGACAAAAAGTGTTTTGCGTAATATGAGGTTTGACCTTTAAAAGTGAGGTTTGGAAAATTGGCAACTGTAAAGTCGAATATCTCGCGTTCTATGGCAAATATTAGGCCAATATATAGTTTGAACCTAGTTCGGCAGAATACATTTTGGGAAACACTGCGGTAGCCTAATTGCGTTTTACTTCATTTACATACATTGCTGAGCATGCGATGTATACTCTGCGCTTCTGACCTCACTTTTTTTCCTCCTACTGCTCGTGTGACTGCTAAAATCATCCTCATCCTTGCTGGCTTTGCACAGCGTGTGCTTGCATTCGTATTAACCAGATTTGCAGACGTTGCTAATGCGTGTAATGTGACAAAAGTACTTCCAGTACAAATGCGCTTATGCTCGGCTGGCTGAAGTTGCGTTCCACGCTTACTGGTTTGCGGTAACGAAGTCGACTGACTGACTGGCCACGGGAAAACCACGTTTGTGCTCGCGCTTGCACTCGCTTGGGTTATTTTCATGTGCTCGAGTGCATAACCTATTTTTAAAACGCACGTCCTGTCGTCGTCCTTTTGGACCTGTCTGCCTTGGCCAAAAATGGAACAAACAAACAAATCAATGGCAGCTTAGTCAGTAAGTCTAACAATCTTGTTAACTCCACTGCCAGAAATGAAAACTTTACACGAGAGAGATTCGACCGTATCTACTATATCTATACTTTACTCACTATAACTTTGGAAAAGTTTCATAACTATGCTGCACTTTCAACATTATAGTAAATTTTGTCAACTCTTAAGTATCCTGCCTTTTATATTATATCATATTGGTAGGATATATTAATAAATTACATAAAAATCTTTGATAGAAATTCAAGCCATAAGAAAAAAATGCACATTACGTATGCAACAGGTTAGGTTAAGTTTGGGTTGAGTTCAGTTTGGGAAAGTGGCATCATAATTTTGGTATATTTTATCTACGTACGTGCATCACTTACTACCACTTTGGCGAAGAGTCTTAGCGCACGGCTGCAACTCATTCAACACCCGCGACTCGCCGCCCACACGAAGCGCCAAGAGGATTTAAAGACGTAACGTTACGTTACGTAACGACGCGCTGCCCTACCTAAAACCCGCACGCAGGTGTTGATGCGACAAAAGGTTGCAAGCACCCATAACAAGGTGCTAGAAAATTAGGTTACCTCTAACTAAATGTGTTTTCAACCACTATCTCGAGGGATGCGTAAGCTAACTGCGAAACAACGAGGTGATAGCAAACTATTGTTCCTTCCTTACACTTCCTGTCGACGCCGAAGTGCGAACGCGTATTAATTGCTATAAAATTGCGCGAGGGATGCAGACAAAGGATACAGAGAATCATTGCGAATGTTGTACGTGATTATGGGACGTTCTATATGCGAGGCAAAGCCATGTCGTCGGAGCTGTCTGTCGCTTCATTGTGTTATTATTATCATCATAGAGCTGACACCAAGACCTTGATGTTCACACGTCACCCTTAGTTGCTTGATTCTAATTACAATCATGAATGTGACGATTAATACCTTATCCAATTGTTGGTTAATTAATGCGTGCGTCCGATAATATATCAACGTTACGTCAAGAGCAGCCTGTTTAGTCATTGATTTAACATATTGTTTAATAACCCAACACATGATCCCCAGGTAATCTAATCTTAATTTTTCTGGATTAATTAAAGATTATTCCTAATTAATTTGACCTACATGTGCATGCATATGATTCCTAATCCAATTAACGCAGGCAGGCAGGCAGGCAGGAAGTTCTTGAATTTGCACCGCTTTTCGCTATTTTGTGTGCTTTTCATTTGAATGCGGATGCAGTTAACAATCATGCACTCTCATCAGTCTCAACTGTATGAACAAGCATGCGGTTATTTCAATTACACGCGTACAATGCGTTCTCGCACTTATTCAATTCGAGTGCATAACGATGTTTGATTGCTACTCCAATTCTACTACTACACACACTACTCTATGGCTATATTGGCGATGATTACTATCATTTGCAGGTTTGCCCATCGCAAATGGCAAACACACATAACACAATACCAAGTGTTTAGAACCGTATATAAAATAAAGGTGCTGATGAGGTATAATAGTGCTTCTTCCCTGGACTTGCGAAGACCACTTGTATGTTATATAAAGAAACACAATTGTCAGGAGTCTGACAGAGATGTGTTACGCACTCATGCCTGGCAGACGTAAACATAGACATCGGAGATCGAAAATGAGAAAATGGTTTGTTTAAGTGACTGATTGAATGGCAGCCCGTTAATAGCCTATTGCAATTTGAAGCCAAGCGAAGTGAAGTGAACTGAAGCGCAGTGCGTAGATTCCTCGACATATAAGTGTGGTCGTTCTTCCAATACATTCCAAGAAGAAAATGCATGTTTGGTCTCGTAAAACAACAATCGTTAAATTAAATTAAATTAAATTAATACCAGTGACTTAGTTAAATTATAAAATTATGTTTTCTCAGTAGAAAATACTATAACTTGTGACATGCATGACAATAAGCCAATTGATATCCGAATGAAGATTCTGGCGTGCATTGAGAATATATATTTTTTATGTTGGAGCAACGACCACAAGAACGAACGTATGAGGCAACCGAAGAAAACGACGAAAAAGGAACGTGACGAGCTGGCAGCAGCAGCATCCGAAGAAGAGTTAGAGTTGGGATTGCAAACATCTGGACCGCAGGCGGCACGCAATGTAATTCCAGATGTCCAAGTCTTCCATGTCGAGTTCGTGTTCTAGGGCGACTTAATTTCACATTGAACTTGCCTTCGGCTGGCGCGCAAGCGATTTTAAATTTAGACCGCAGCAGCATAAATCCCCGTCTCATTTACTGCGCTGATAAATTGTATTCCCATTTGGAAATTAACTAAGTATGAAATATTGTCAACTGAACTGCCTGAACAATGCGACCTCGCATTCCCCGAGGGGCGGTTGATATATTTATAAAAGTCCCAGTTTACACGCTGATCTATCAATTTACAGCCGCAATGTGTCTGTCCGTGCCGAGACGAGCTGAACTTTTCAGCATTGCGACGCGATCGTGCTCTGTATCGCTCGCAAGCAATTGTATCCATCCTCCAGAAAGAAAGAATGGAATAGGGAAGGATGAATAGACATTGAACATGGGCTACTCGAGCATACCACGTCTGAGTTGCGACAACAACAAGACAAGCGGAATTGGGTCTGAAATGTGTTCAATTCCACAACTACTTCGCATGCATTTATATTCCAAATTGCGTATGAAATCCGCAGTTTTTCTTTGAGGGTTAAACGGATGCCACTTACGAGTGAGCACAATCTCTCAATGGAATTGCATGAAAAGCGCGACCCTGAAACTTGCCAAGTTGGTGATCCTCCTCCCGCAATGCTGTATCGCATTTGCAAATCTTGCCTAACGAGCACGATATTCCAGAGAACGTAATCATTTCGCCGAGGTCCAGTCATTTGCATTTGATTGCCGCCTTTTTGATCTTTCAGCTTTTTGCCAACGCCTAGCCTATGCACCGCTGACAATGCCAGCCAGCAGACGCGACGATACGTTTTTTCCAGCAAACGAATCTAATTAATTTCCCGTTTCGCATCGGGCGCGCTTCTATATTTGTATGTGCGTTTCCAGTTCGTTTCTGTCAGTCGCTTCTTATGCATGATGCATCGTCAGAGCAATGCACAAACGTCAAATGCGTTTGCAGCTTTGTGCTCGGCTCCGAAAGGGCCCAATGAAAAAAGGAACAAGCAAGAAGGAAAAAAGTGCTGCTGTTGATCGGATTTTTTTGCAATGACTTGAGCTTCGACTTTTAACAGGCACGGCTCAGTGCGTACGCGCCCTCTATAGGATTAACCATTGCACGCCTGTGTGCCTTCCCAATTACCTTTCCTGGACGTCAATCAGCGTTCACTTATGTATTCTTAACACGATTATGAGCATAGCTTAACACATACAGAGAAATGCGTTTGAAATAATAAAAAGTAATGATTTTACAGAATGTATAAGTTGTTTTTGTTTATTTGATTAACTTAAGCCTACGATTGTGCCTTTCTTTCATTCTTCTCGTCCTTTATGCGATTCTTTTAAAGTCCGCAAACGATGCCATACAGGGCCAGGCGAAATGTACGCGCGGCCGCATCGCAGGAAACGAAGAAAGAGCGGAGCAGGCGAGCATCCAGAGCTGGAGCGGAGCGCACGTTGCTGGCGATGCTGCCACTGCCACCAGAGCTGGGTGATCAATAGAAAGAGTCTCTCTTCTCTCCGTGTCGTGCGCCTCGTCGAACCGCCGAAACGCGCTTGGTGAACAGAACAAGCGCGGTTACCGCCAACCAGCCCAGTGCTCTCTCGGCTCTTGCTCTGCTCTGCTCCGCTCTGCTGCCAGGAACAACCGAAGCGACTCGCCGAGGAATCGTGCCCAGTGCTCTGCTCCGCGTCGTTCAGTTCAGCTCTCGGCTGCGCCACCGTCTCTCGTGCACATATTACCACATCGCGTCCGCACGCATCCATCATCGCTCGTTGTGCTCGCTGCCGCCACCGCTACTGCCGCCCCTGAATCAACTAAAACACGAACCGCGCGCGCGAATCTCGTCATTCGACAACCCAAATCAACGTAAGTATTCAACCATTTCTCACTTACTATTTAATGAAATGTTCTTCAATTTATTAATGTTATTACTGCCATTTGTGAAATTTAATTGCGGATTGTTCACTGACTTGAAGGAAATCTTGATTTATACTAATGAGCAGTGCATGCTAAGTGAACGAACTCACCCACGGGTTTCTTGATTTGTGATGATTGAGTGGTAGCAAGTTAAGAAGCTATTTCAGGAACAGGACAATGACGTTACTTGCAACGGGCGGGCGGGCAACGAGCAATGCAAGTGATTTACTTACAATAACAAAAAGCGGCCACAATGATGAACGAAATCGAATGGGTTGGCGTGGCGCCAACACTTTTCCCCGTGCGTTAGCTTTATTATTACTTCCTTTTTTGTCACAAGCCCCCTGGATTTGGCCTATGCTAATATCCAGAGAATATAAACATTTTTTACTGGTTTCCCGTCAGCAATTTCTCTCCCGCGTGTGGTATCAACTTTTTTTTCGCATAAAAGGTGACGAAAAATCTCATTATGCAAAAGTGTGTTTCGGGCGCTTTGAATTATATATTGTTTATGTACATACATAAATAAATGTAAAATAAGAAGCGCAGTGTTATTACTGTTACGCGTTTTGATTTGAAATAAATAATAACTTGGTTATTGCGTTGACTTGACTTGGAGTTGAAAGGCCAAAGTCAAATCAATATAATATTAATCGTTTCTGCAAGATACAAATACAAATTAATTTCCAGTGAGCATAACTTTGTTTCCCAATTCACTACTGAGTCAACAGCTGCGTGCGTTGTTTGATAGTTGCAGCTTTTCCTGCAGAGACGAAGCAAAAGCAGCTGGCTGAGATCGGATATCAGCAAGTCTTTGAAAATCTTCCCGACGCGTACATAAATCTTTTCTAGGTTAGTTCCTTGCGCTGCGCTATATTCATTTCTAATGTGCCAGAAAATGCGTCTGCTCATCAAATAACTGAAATTTAATATTGCGTATCACATGGCTGTCCTATTATGTCTTCTTTCATATAACAAAGAACAGTGAGCAGCGAGAATTATTTTATTGTTTTCAAGCATTATTTTCTATTAAAGGGAGAAATGTCTTAAGAAACGCTGAAGTTTTCAGGAGAAACTCGCTTACATTGCTTAATACACTGATAATCGTGAAAATTCCCAGGAGCTAAGATTTGCAGACGTTAGAAGAGAACAAGTTTTCACATTTTTCGACTTGACAAGGGCGGGTTGGGCAGTAATAGATCCCTCGTACACATTTTCACACCATAACTCGACTCCTCGTCTTTGGCCATGGCCATGTGTTTATGCCTCATGGTGATCCATCATCAACTTGAGGATTGAGCACTGAAACTGTTCATTCATCCGTCCGGCCATCATCCATCTATCTATACAGTCCATCAAAACTAAATAAATACGACGGACTGCACTTGCGATCGCACAAAGTTACCGACACAATAGAACTGGCTGTTTGAAATTCTTCAAAAGAGCAAGCAAGGAAGGAAGCAAGCAAGCAGCAGTGCATCAAACAACCCAGTGTCTCGTCTCTTTCAAAAATGCGAAGCTGCGAAGTGCAATATGAAGGATTTAATTAAACTCGACTTGGAAGTGCATTTTACGATAGAAAATACACCTGAGACCCGTAGCGCGAATGAAATATGTTCACTTATGTACATACATATGCGAATTTTCTTCGAACTTTATTGTTCTGTTTTAAATTATTTTTTATTATAAAGCGATACATAAAGCTGGTGGGTCGTAAAAGAAACTCCTTTCACGCACCCGCATTACCATGGTTGGTAATCCAGCTACAAAACCGAACCAAACTAGACCAAGTGAAGCCACCCACGTAACCATAATATTGACATACCACTCAGCTAAGTGCTATTAGTGTATGACAGGTATGATTAAAAATTTGCGAAAACAAACAGAACGAATTAACAGCAATCGTTGAAAACTTGTTTCAATTATACATTCATCAGTCAATTGATTAGTGGCGAGATAATTACGAGTAAGGCTCGCGCTTGTGACGACGCTGATAAATATTCATCGCATTTTGTCAATTTCAGCTGCAATTATGTGTCGCAATTGTTTGTTGATTTTCATTGCGTAATTAATGAGAAACGGCAGCGTAGTGCAGCTTTAATTAGAATATTTTAATTGAAATTAACTTTTACTACTAAAAACGATGATTTAGTCTCTCCGTTGTTTTAATAAAACTTGAAGTTGATAAGAGCAATTAAAGCTAGCGCTTGCGCTTGCACAATGAAGTTGAATACTTAGATACATACATAAACTGCTCGTGATGTATTTATTATCGCGTGGTTTATGTTAAAATTTCTTTTCCCGGCGCGCATAATGAAGTTTTATAATCCTTGAAGCGCAGCGCTGTGCAGTGCAGTGCATTCTGACATACTAAATATACTATCGCATCGCATGCATATGCATGCACCGTCTGGATGCATTTCCGGGATTGATTCATTCCGCCTGCTATTGTGCCATGCCTTCGCGTTTTCTTCCATTTCTGCTTCTTTTTATGCATTTTGTGCAAACTCCTGCCGGCGCGGCGGCGAATGCACCACCGATGATTGCATGAGTTGCGAGTCGATTTTTTCGTCCTGGCAAAAATTAGAGCGGCTTCCGCCAATCTCACCCACGTTTCAGCTTCAGCTTTAACTTCATGCCATCGCTGATAGCATAGCGAAGGGCGAGCCGGCAGGCACTGCATTGATGCAATATCGAAATTGCTTGTATGCGAGAAGCGGATTAATCAATGGCTCGCCTCGACTTTGCTTGGTTTGGCTTGACCGACTTGTTTGTTTGTACGTCTATCTCAACCGTACGATCTGCCCTGACAAATTTAAGCCAATAAATCATTGGGAACGCTTATTTCTTTCAATGCATTATTTAATTTTATTTCAAGAAATAAAGAGAGGATATGTAGTCATAGTGAATTGAAGCTGCAGTAACAACACATAATGCTTCTAAGTATTATAAGTAAGTGTCAACTACATAATAAATGTAAAGTGTGTTATGAAATAAATGCGGACTCGCAGAGCGATTTCAAAACCACATCAGCGACGATTCGTGTTTGCGGGTCACTTTAGCTGTTAACGAGATAAACGTTCAACTGTGTTCATACTGTACTCCAGTGCATCAACATCAAGGGAAATGTTCTGTTCTTATCAAGTTGAAATGTGTTGAAAGTAGCACCATCGTAGGCTTATCAGTACATATTTGTATTAAATATTAATGATATGTTAATTTAAATTGAAGTTTATCGAATTGCAAGTATGTACTTCTCAAGTCCTAGTCCTAAGACTGTTGGCTTACTGACTATTATCTATTGTATGCAGTATACTAGCTAAACATTCATTGCAATAAGTTGTTTGCGAAGGGTCCGAGGGCATTAAAGTCGAGCAAGTAATGTCCGTTCGCGCAATTCGCCTAATCTACTGGCACGTGTGGCATGCCGCGCAGTGGAATATTTGTTCGTCCATTCCATTCATGCATTCAGCAAACATAAAGTTGCCGTGTGCCTATCCCAGACCCGGGTTTCAGGTTCGGCTTGGAACAACTTGAACAGCGCTGAAACTGATACCGCCAAATATGCCTCACCCTCTACCCCTGTCCCTATGCATATCCATGTCCTGCACCTTGTTATAGGTACACACGGCAAGGCATGCGGCAGCCAGCAAGTAGGTCGAAAATGGTTGCGCTTGCGCATTAGTAAATTAGCAGCGCTTCACCTAATTAACGCGTTGTAATTTAATTAATCTTCCAGACTCGCTGGCTTGTTACACGCGCGCTTATCCCTGGCCGCGATAATTTTCATCGTACATTCGCGCCCTCTACGATTACTCATTTGCAATTACATGATTTTATCTGGATTGTCACGTGATTACTCCACTGATTGTTTCAAATTTAATTACGAATTACATGCGCATGAACGTGGTTGAAGGTTGTATGACATTTTAATAAGCTATGCATGATGACAAAGTTTGTTATTGTTGTTTGTTGGTTTGTTTATTGAGACTTGAGAGTTGCCAATAAATATTAATAAGTTAATTCATTGAAGTGGAAAGTTTAGTGTGGAATCTTGTTTGCTTTGTGTTAGATTATTATTGGCAAAGATTCGTATGTGTTTGCAGACTTGTGAACTTTGTAAGTAAATGATTGAAGAAGAAAATTTAATTTCCTGGCGAAATCAAAATTCCATCTCGACTGCAATGCGCCGCCCCGCGCCGACAATCAATCATGCGAAGAGAGTTTTATTAATACAGCGCGAATCAAAGGAAACGACACGAAATGACTGGCAGGATGCTGTTGGTCCTTTCGATATGCAAGACGACAGACAACGATATGCAAAAGCAGTGACGGTGGCAGTAATGGCATAAGACATAATTCATCTATACCAGCCCTGCGTTTGTTATGGTAATGGTCGCGTTTGTCAATGATTAATTCGCTTGCCACGAACGATTATGCAATGCAAGTCGAAAAAGTCCACAAGGTCATTAATTAACGAGACAAACGCATATCCAAACAAAATTCTCTGTGGAAATAAAGTCTTCTTAGTTAATTTGACAGGACACACCCTACAGTTAATTAACATTGATCCATCAATACCTGGATTTTCGACGGAAATAATTCGTTGCGATTGATTATAGTGATTAAAACGCAGGCGCACTCGCAGTGTTTGTTATTATTTATAATTAAACCTAAATTATAAATCAACTTCACGTAGTGCATTAATATGGTGATTAATAGAATAATTTCGGAATTAATTAAAACCGCCGGTAATTATTTATTAGTGCATTTAAATGTGGATTGGAGATAAATCGAAAACAATTTGTTGCAAAAAGCTAAAAGCATTCGAATGGATTTGCACTATAACGTAGTATGATCGCAATCGCGTAGTGCACTGCGTTTGTTTGGTGTTCATTGAATTCTTTTGTTTAATTGTTGCAACATATCGCAAATGGTATCAAGTAAAATTGAATTAAACAAAGTACATACAGATATTAATTCCGCATTGGCAAATCCATTTCCAATCAAGTCTAGATTACTTTGAAATTTGTAAACATAGAAACTTAATTTCGTTGATTTCATTTCTCATTTGTTTATTTCCGCCTCAACAAACCCTGTTGAAGAACCGGAACTCCTAGATAGCAGATTGGCAATTTACTAAAAACTGGGTTAACGCTTTAATCGATGCGATTTATCTACGGGTTGTTGGTGCTTTTGTGTCGCGTGTCCTTTCTGTCTGTCTTTCTATCTTTATTTCTTTCATACAAATAGCAAGCAGGGATGGAACGGCATTGATATCTGTTGATTTGATGAAAATGGTCTGCGCGCTGTTATTCGCCATCGCCTGTGCCTGCGCCTTCGACTTCGCCTTCGATTTCAATTCCGTTCCATTTTATATATCTTAATACTTTTTTCAGCAGTAAACGAGCGCTCAGTGTGAGAACCCCTTGAAAGTTGTAAACGACTAAAGAGTGGTGCGTTCAGGAATTTAATGAATTTTATTATGCGCCCTCATAAAAGCTTTTAAAGAATTATGCGCACGTGACTATCAAAGCCAGCAATCTGCGATCAAATTCCACGTCCGAATGACTTCATTCAGCATATTATAGACATTTATTAAATGTATCTAAAGAGTAATTTAGTTCTGTTTTCATATTTATGTTTAATTTAAAGATTCTGGACGCGTTGACAGCCCGGTGCTGATATCATATCAAAACGCGCGCAAGCCAGAGGAGAAGCGACATATTTTTGTCTGGTATTGGAAGTGAAGAAGAAATATTATAGGGCGCAAAGTTGCGCACCAATGCACATTCGCATCTTGCTCGCTCGCTCGCTCGTTCGCGATAAATATTTATATATTTATATTTTATGCGGCCGACGAGCGACAACGTCGTCCGTCTGATAAGCGACAAGCCACATAAATAAACGGTATACATCTCAACCATGGATTGCATTGCCCTGCTCTGGTGTGCGTGCCTTGCCATGGCATGGGATGCCATCCAAAGTGAACGTTGACGTTTGCATGTTACTTTTCCTGATAAAGAGATGTGCCTGCGCTTGCTATACTGCTTCAAGTCCATACGAATGCCAGAGGAAAGCATATGTGAGGTGAGGGATTTTCAAGCGCAAAAACACAACTTCAACTTCCAGCCGACAAGAAACCGTCAATTGATACGCAAGAGAGGAACTCGCCTGATATTGGTGACATCGCCGATAAATATTTAGCGCTTCTGGGAAGTCTAAACAAAACAGAACCATTCAGCCGCGCATGCGAATATCTGACATTCTATTCAAGTTGTATACTTACGCGTATCTTTCCATTCCGCGTATGGAATTTTGTTGGAATTTTTTGAATTTTCTTCGGCTTGCTAGGAAATTACCGGAATTTCTCACATTTTCCTCTGGTGCCTTGCCAGCCCCAGTCAACGCCAAAGTGTAACATGTACCGAGTTGAGTTGATTGGAGCGTTCATGAGCATCGCGGATCCGTCAGCCTGCCGACGCATATCGCATGAATAAATATCGAATTCAAATCGAATCGCGCAAAACGATGTGTATTGGCATTGCTTGCAGTGGTTGGTGGCTGCGTTCTCCGAATCGAACGATGAGCGCGCAAATTGGCACAAGTTGGAAATATGTGTGGCAATCGCGGTTCGCTTCGGCTGGGTCCGAAATATTTGGTTATGCCAGCCAAACCGAGATTGCGAATTCAATTCGAAATTTACATTATTTTCCGATCCACGTGCTTGGTGCAGCTTCAAACACAATTTACATGATTATGTCGCTTTTTTCTCACATTCCAGTGCCGATCGGCTGTTGCTGTTCGATGGATATTTGCAGAGGCAGATTTACCTATAGGCCTTTTAGGCTATAGCCTAAAACGGAACATTTTTTGGGGCGGCAAATTTACTTTCTTGACCGAATGCACTTTTTTTTGCATGTAGGGGCGGCAAACTTTTCATAGCCTATGCACATTTTTAATAGGCTATGGGCGGCAAAATTGTAAATCCGTCTCTGGATATTTGGTGACGTGGTTCTTTCAACAATCTACATATATGTACGTTTAATTACAGATGCCAATCGAAAACCGATTGCTTTTACATGTTGCCAATAAAAACATTCCATTCCACGTATAGATGTTCGTACGTTCAAAGCGGAATTGACAGTCTTTGTATACCTTTGTTAGGAGATAATCATATAGTTATTGTTTGTTTTGTTATAATGTTCGTCCTAAGAGGCTCTTAAACTCCTCTATGTTAAAGCAGCCTGAGTAAGGCTCTATGTATTTATAGTGCGTTATTGCCAGGAACATAGTCTTTATGCCGGAAGAACCACATAACAAACACTAACTTGCGAATATATGATACACTAATAGAAATAAAGGGGAGTTCTGTTATATTGCAAAGACAAACAGCTGGCTCAACTGGCTGAACGACTAAGTTCCGGTATCCAATGTCTCTGCCCGTCTGTCTGCCTGCAAGGAGCCTTCAACTCGTGGGCAGGAGTTGAAGACTTTGTGAAAAGACCCATGCTCAAGCTCATATGCAATGCGGATCGCGGCCCACTGTTATGATTATGTCCCTCTGATGTTATTTCATGCCGTTTTGGCGCACTTGCTGCGAGTGCACTCGAGGCGTGGGCGTTGTGCCTGGTTCTCTCAAAGTATCAGGTTGGTTTGTATGCGTGTGCGAAGAACTTGCTTTCTCATGCAACCAGCCATTACCATTCTCTACCGCCACTGCTGCTGCCACCACACCGTTGTGAACTCAACATTGCTGATATAATTATATCAAGAGTGTTAAGTACATCCAAGAAGATTAAGTCCTGTACAGGACATCGCGTTGTTGCATATGGCGCAAATTATACCTTGTTATTTGAAGGAACATTCTCTACTTATTTATCAGTTCATGAGCTAGTACAGAGGTGGCCAAACTACGGTGTGGATCTTTGAAGGACTATCAAGAAACTTAGCCACCCCTGAGCTTGTATAACGTAGCTAACTAATGATTATATTCACAGCACAAGCAGAATGTTATATATCCACAATTTTAAAAAATCCGAACACAATGGGATATAAAATTTATGTATTGTACATCCGGTAGTAATATTCGAAGCGAAAAGATTGAAATATTCATAACGAAACATAACGAAAGTAATTCAGCAATACTTTGGCCTGTTTTGGGGGTTTTATTGGGTCGTTAAATGTATTTTTGCTCAATAAAATTTCATTACAACAGCGTATAAAAGAATGGCTTGATCACCGCAACACGGCCAGCCAACATCTTTGTTTATTTACCAAACAGGTAATCAATGAGCGATGTAATTTATGTGTGCATTCAGGCAAGCTTAGGCAATCGCGCCATAAATTCCTAATTTCGTGGAAGACAAAGGGCTTGTTGGGATGCGCGATTTAATATCGTGAACTGCGAAATGTTTTCGTAAACAATCTTTTACGGACCGCATCCTTCAATTTTATTTTCCATCAGGTATCGTATCCGCACATTGTTACAGTGGAATAGAAAGGAGCGAGTTTAAAATAATTCATCAAACCGCTGACATACTGAATATATTCCTCTGCCACTTGCGTTTTCCCGGACTCGCCAACCGCATTTCTCTTGTTTGAATCGCGTTTTTCTACATATGCAGTTGAAATGTCAGGCTGGCTGGTCTAGACTACACTATGCAGCGACATGTTGCCACTATATTTATGTTTTACTCATTCCATTATGGTTTGTGACAGCTCGCGGAGGAAACAATTGCGTCGAGGCACTCAGAACAACTAAATACTTTTTGTCTACCTTTTTCCATTTACATTATCCATACACTCGCCACACCACACGGGAGCTGCTTGTGGCATTAAAATAACATACTTGTAAGTTTTATTACAGTGTTGGGGGTGGAATGTCTGAAATGCTCATGTCGCTTGCATTCGCATTCACATTCTTTTCAAACTTTACCACACTCTACCCTCATTTTCATTCGCATACTCATCCTAATGCCAGTCTTGTGTCACTCATCCACCCAGAATAAAATATGTTTAATTAATGCGCATTTTATACACAAGTTTTGCTCGAAATTACCTAAACTTCCACGTCAGATACGATCAAGTGGCACTTTAATGACTTGTGCGAAAGTTTCCCCTAACAGAGCGGAGAACCTATCTGTGTATGCATTTAATTCACTCAACAGCAAACTTGCAGCTACCTATTGATCAACATGGTTACGCAGCGTGCCGATGACATTGTGTAATAGTCAAAGAGCCGAAACTCCTCGCCGAGTAAACTCCGGCATCGGTTAGCCTAACCCAACTTATATCTTGTTAGCAGACGCAATTTGCAAAACAGATGCATCACATTTAGAGATGCTGGTACTGTCCTGTCCTGTCCTGTCCTATGCGCTCGTTCCGGGTTCTGGTCTGCTCTCTTGCGCAATGATGATGACAGTGTGATATGGGCAATGCCCTACAATTACGCGCAGGACTCCTATTTCAGCTTCCACATAAACCAAACACGCCTGCTGGTCGCCCAATAACAAGTGTCTTTGTATTGTGCCACGATATCTCAGCGCAGCGACCTAGTGCAGGCTCGTGTGTTCTTGCAGCTGTCATAATGTGCGCTGGAATAATGAGCTCATTAATTTTTATGGCGCATTCAAACTTGCAAGAGGCAATCTGCGACAGGAGCAGACCAACTCTCCGGGCTGGTCCTGGTTCTGGGTCGTGCGCTTGCAATGCGGAAGCGTCGTCTTGAATAAGCTAGCCGAACTTGTCGCACATTGTTGCACATTTCCTGTTGCGCCATTGTTAGTTGTTATGCAAATGGTCCATTCGGACTTTTGCCTTTCTTATTTATATCTTGCTTTATGGGGTAATATAATACAATGCAGCTTGTATGCCACAAGGGTCAGTTAAATTCTATTATCAAGGTTTGGTTTTATTCAATATTATTTAGGTTTAGATTTGGTTTGTGGCTAGTACAGAGAGTTATAATGTAGCCAACACAAAAGTCACAATATCTTTGAAAATATGTATCTCTCGTTTGTAGTTCATTAGTTCAATTTACGAGAGATAGTTGTCTGAGAGTTGCTACACCACAACTAACATAATTCCAAATCAGACAGACGCGAAAATGTAATGGAAACTAAAGGTATGGTGGAGTATAGTTTGATACAATTCTACAATTTGGTAACGTAATTAAGTGCCGATTCTGTAGGAAGAGAAGAGAGAATTGTTGAAAGTAATGCAAGCGCAAGTGCAAGCATTGCGAAACATATCGAAGCTTAAATTTAAACCGCAGCAGCGAGCGGAGGAGAATTGCAGGCGTATACGAATGCAAATGAGAAATACAACCGGCGTTTCCGTGTCTCTGCCACTTCAACTGACGATGATAACCGCACAGCTATAACTGCTTGTTCACTGCTAGGACGAAAACGTCAGCAGCGAAGGAAGGAGAATTGAGTCTCAGCACGAGTCTGAGGCGATGCGCTACTCCTTCGCTCATGCCGTATAATCGCTATATTGTTTAATGAAAGGATTTGCACGTAATTTATGCATCAATAAACTTACATCCTTCGTACACTACACTGAATGCGCTTCTGCTTATATAGGACACACGCCTGCTTGTATGACATAACCAACAGGAGATACACTTAGGGAAATCATTACTAATAAATGCAAAATATATTAATATTTTAGTATACCGCATACCTTTTTACCACTGCTGGTAATTTATGCAATTTATTTGAAATTTTTTTACGGTCCAGTCAGTTGACGCTGAAGTTCAAGTTTCCGATGCAAAGAAAGTTAGCGAAAGAGAGAGCAAAGCAACTCGATTTCGTTTGCAAATTTTAAGCGCTTGTCCTCGAGGGCTTTCTAAAAGGGATTTACGATATATGTTGTCTGTGCTGCGACACGACTGTTGCCGCCAACACCGCCGCCGCCATCGTCAACTCTACCGTTTGCATCACCGCAAACTTTTTTTTCTCTCATACACGAACGACCAGCCAACATGCCGGCATATATTAACTTTTATTACCATATCAAGGATGGCTACGTACTGAGGACCTCTCACAACTTTTTGCGAACCGACCACAGGGCACAGTCCGAAATCGCATGACAACGCGCGAGTGAAATTGCAATTAAGAACTTTTCCTCTTGCCCTCGCTGCCTGTCCTGTTGACATTCGATGTCAATAACGTCGAATAGTGTGTTTGCTGCGTGAATACAGCTCGATATGATTTATTGACGACTTAATACTTAGAAATAACATTTGCAACGTCAAATCGCTAATGCACTTTGCTTGTTACCCAATCCGTTCCAATCCGAACGTGACTCCCATATGCGCACATGCGTCTGTATTGAGATTTATGCTCATTTTAGTCGGCGAATGGAGCTCGAAATAGATGAGACTATTAACAACATTCCGGCTTGCTTATTGCTCCTTCTGAATTCGAAGCAAAGCGGCCGGACGCCAGATACACAGCCCATAAAAAAGCAATCGCCGCGAAATAAAAGAACCGCAAACGCGAAGGTTTAATTGAAATTTATAACAGTGCAGCAAGTTCACAGCGCATGCGCGTAGGACGTAGACTTGCAGTTATTTTCCGCGCTCTAATTGCAGGAGCAATCAATACGTTCCTCTTCCTGTACCTCGATTCTACCTAATTATTTCGACGCTTAGCATTAATGCAATTAATTCCTGAATGTTGATCCCTGTGAGCCAGGATTGATTGTAAACATGCATCGACATGAATGTTTTTGTTTTCCTTTACCAATGAAGGGTAGGTGTGTGCATGCATTGCTAAGCCGATGTTGTGTTAGTCGCATGCATGACGTACAGCATAATCCAACAGTAATTAGAATTTTAATTGGAAAATTGGGTAATTTAAGTTTCATGCATTAATCATTTCTGATTTATTAATCGCTTGTTGGCTCAGGCGTTTGAATAAAGTTATAGAAAGGGTGGAAATTGCAAAATCATTAAAATTGGTTGCTCTTTAAACGTCAACGATAAACAAAGCTTATTAAAGGGACATGCGACATGTGCTTGCAAGCGCAAAAATTTCAAAAATTCCTGCTAAGGGTGCAATGTGCTTAGTTAGACTTTCTCTCTTCGGTCCTGTCCTGTCCTGTCTGTCGTACTGTCGTTGGTTGTGATTTATATCATGGCAGTGCACTCGTAGCACCATGCCACTGAGGCGACCTTCTAGTCGTTTTTCACATTTGCGCCTCTGTATCTCATGCTAGCGGGGTACATAGATAGGTATGTAGACTGCGTCCTGTAATGTCTGTAACGAACCGTTCAACTACTAGCACTAGCAGCTTCATATCAGGATGACATGGCTTAACGCGACGCTGGGTTGCGTTGTCCTGGCGCAGTCTCAAGTAACATCTGTCAGAATCTCAGGGCATTGTTTCCGCTGCAAGGAAAATAACGTGTCTCGAGAATATCGAAAATATTGTAATGTCATCCTGACCCTCTTCCTGCCTGAACTCTACACTCGTCGCGATCATTTTTCAACTCTCAGTTGATTTTCCCACCTTAGAGCGCTTTTTTATTGAATATCATTATACGCGCCTTTCAAAAACGCAAGAAAACTTTTTATTATCAAATTTAACTTTTTCTTCTGATGTTTAATAAATCCAATTTTTCTCTTTTTCTTCTTGAAAGTCCATTAACTATTATTATACGAGTACTTTATATAGAATTCTTCATGTGGTATTATCATAAATAATATCCTGCGGAACGGGCGGCGGTGCAGGGGCAGTAGTAAATGCGCAATGAAACGTGACGCAAAGATAACGCAAGGGCTATTATTTTATATCCTGCGAGCGCATAATGGCAGCTCTCTTAACGCGAAAACAACTGCATCTGACATATAAAACAAACGAGCCTCAGCGCACCAAGCTGAGCAGTGCCAGTAACATAAATGCTCGGCTGAAAGCAACCCTTGAACAGTAATTATTGTTATAAATATAATACACAATGAGTATTTACTCTGTTGGAATAAATTTCAATTGTGGCCTCGTAATTCATCTCATTCAGAGATTTAATTACAGGTTGCGCACAAGTATATGCATATTCTGCGTACAAAATTACAACATTACAACCAGAAATTGGAAATTTCAATTTAAATTAATTTCTGCTGATTGAAACTCCGCGATAATCCCAGCAACGTCTTAGGGATGAATGAATGGGAAAACGGTTGCAAATTAATAATTCACCCACGCAAAGCCTGCGAAAACTTCTTAATAATTCATTATGATTGCGATAATGCGTTAACGTGCATGAAACTTAAGCGCTTCGTGTTCAATACCTCCTTGGCTGGCGTTAATTATAATGTAAAGTTGCATTGCGAGCGATAAGAATAGAGCCTCAATATGGCTGTACAATACCTAGGTGTACATGATACTTGTACTTTGTTGAACTGTACCCCGCGTACAGTTCAGGGTACAGTTCAGCGCAGAGCGCTCATTATATCGCGTCGAGTGCACCCGAGGATTTGAAAGTCTTCTTCAAGCCATTATCATGTTGTGTTCGAGCACCGCACTATTTGTTACACAAGATTCCAACATTATCAGACGGTGTGCTGCTATTCGTCTCTGGCAGCTTCCTTCATGCTTCAGCTGTTTATACTTTCATCCACCTTTGGAAATGCACCCTAACAAATAGAAGCCTGCGGCGAGCTGCACCTGAAGGCATTGGGAAATCGATAATCAATTACCGCTCGCAAAAGCGCGTCTAAATAACCCAAGCGGGTAAATTAATAACAAAAATGAAAAGACGCGCTTCAGTAAAGTACTGCATCCATGGTTACCATAAAGAGAGAATTTTATGAATGCGCCATAAGCAATTAAACAATTTAAAACTTGCTTGGAATTTAAATAAAAATATTATTTTATAGGTATTTTTACCTTCTCCAGTAAAAGGAAACCCAAAAATATAAAATTGAATTTATAAGCAACGCGTGTTTCTCTTTATTGCACAACGCTCGCTGGGCAAATCGAAAATCGAATTCTTTTTTATATCCGACCCCCGTTGGCATACAAAGCAACTCGATATTTGTTAGAAATCCTAACCAAGCACGCAGCCCAAACCTATATTTCTCTCTCGTAGATATTTTTTATTGGCGCACGCAGACTGAGAACACTTATCGAGCGACTGGATTATAAAATAAAAGCTTTTACATCGCAGCCGCCACAATGCATTTAAATTTCCAAAAGTAACAATCAACATGTACCGTAAACTTGAGGTGAATAACTTTGAATCACCAAGCCGTGGCAAGACAGCGGAGAAAAAGAACCAGAAGGGGGGCAAACTCGAGAAAAATGTAAGCCTACCCTTGGATAAGTGCCACATTTATGGCAGAACCGCTCTCGCATTTTTGCTTTTGGAAAACGTTAACCGGAACGAGCAAACAAAATACAATTGGGAATTGTATGCCCACGCCATCTGCCATCTGCTTCATATAAACGTATCTCCGGTATCAGTATCAATACATTAAGGGCCCTCGAGATCTGCACGTCAACGTTTTTCTATCTCCTGCTGCCAGGGCGGAAGCGATGCTTTCTGCTTGATTTTATTTCATTTCTTTGCAAGACGTTAACCGTAAATTTGTTAAATGCGCCATGGATCAGCCAGTCAAAGATGCTCTGCAACCAACAAAACACATATCAACGTGACGGAGGCGACCGCCTTATCCTTGTACCCTGACAGGTTCACTGTGTAACGAGAGCCATCACTCCACGTCGCAAACGCAAATCTTTTGTATAAACATTCGATGAAAAAGCGGCTCTATTATGATTGAGACAACACGCATCCATAAAAAATATGCTCTAGCAACAGGCACAGGCTTGTCTTCTCGTACACATAGGGATATCCGATGCGAATTATTGAAGAATCCTTTGAAATGAACGACAGAGATTTGTATTACATTCGGCGGTTTTTACGTATGGGAGTGTGGTGCGGATGTGGATACAGTTGGGATGGCATATATTTGCGTGAAATATCATTTGCATTTTGCGCACAATGTTATCAGATATCACTGCCAGTGATGCCCGTAATGCCTCCACTAAACTAGCTGCGCTTTGATAATATATGACGCTGCGTGCCGTATATGTGCAGACCCGACCCGAAATGCAATTTGCATCCTGCCCTCGCGCGGCGTGCTCGTTGCAAATCATGCAAATTTTAGTTTTGTACACCTACTGCCCTTCGGACTAATAGCGCCATGCATTTCTCTAATCATACCTTTTATCTGGCGCACGTTGCTCTCGACTTACAACCGGATATACTCCCTTCTTCTGTAGATTAATATTGCATGAAAATCCCTTTAAATTATTACGATCCTTTAATGGCAGAGACTTTTAATTTTGTATCCTTGTCGTTCATCGCAGGATACAGTACATAATATTTTATTGGAGGTTGTTTGTAAGCGAGCGCATCGAGACATTTCCGCGTACAGATCTATGGCCATCATTCGCTTCGTCCGTTTTCATGCTTGTGCCCGGACGTAACGATGCAACACAACGCAACAAATATATTGATATGCCGATGGCGGCAATAACGATGCGCCTGAATGAATACCGCAAGCACCACCGTCACGTCATCCTGCATTCGCCCATATCAGTTCCAGTAACAGCATCAGTATCGGCGCAATAATTAAATTTCCAAGTATTCACGCTTGCCCCGCCGCAATTTGACGACGATATTGCGATATTGGTAATTAATCACATCCATACTCATATCTCGGTATCGACATGAGCCGGATTGAAATCCGTTATTTAGCCTTTCCACATCCTATGATATAAGGAAATGGCAACAGTAACCTATGAGAGAAACATACCTATGAAGGTTTTTTGTGTCGAAGTTCTGCTGTGTGCAGATTACAGCGAAGCATGTGCTATTTGTTTTCTATTTTCCAGACCAATGGGAAAATCAATCACTACGGAAACAATGAATGATGCACTTGCAGTGCATTGGCGGATTACATATTTCGCACAAGCGCAACGCAACGGGTAGTTCGGAGCGAGCATGCACATCAATTATTTATGATTCGAGGATTTTGCTGAAATAAATTAGATGTATGAGCGGCGCGACGCCGACACTGACGAGTTAAAGTTTCGCTTCTGTTCTCTGTGTGCATTCCTCGTGGGAAATCACTGCGCTTTTTTAATTACACGCTGAAACGAGCAAAGGTTCGTTAACCGCTCGCAGAACGACACTGTGCTCTGGGGTTACACTCCAGAAGGAGCCGGAAACTTTGGGACTAATTTAAACCCTCTGTGTTGGTGCTTCGTTACACTTCGGGTCTTCGATTCACCGTATAACCTTTCAACCTTTAGCTATGCCTTGAATTGTTTTCCAATTACACGGATTGTATTACATTCTTTCTATTTATTGGCGGTTTAACATGGTTTATGACGCAATCACTTCACCATGCAAGAACTTTTATGAAACGACTAAATTCTGTCGTTCAGATTGAACACCTTTGACCTCCTGTCAATTCCGTTTCGAATATTTGGAAACGCTTAGGAAAAATTCCACCTCGCATTAGCTTATCAGCTCTTCCTCTTCCGGGCGGCGGTGATATCGCCCGCCAGGTTTGCCGATGGCGTGAATGGTTTTTCCTAAACTTGCACGTCTGTGGCAGCAGACGGTCGGATTATTGGTATCTTGATTGAGATTTTAAATTACGCTGAAGTTGGTACGGAGTTAGATAGTCGTAATCGCGTCGAGGTTGCATTGCATGTTGAGTTAACTCAACTGGCGTTCAGTTGAAAGTTCTGATTTTAAAAATATACAAACTATGCAGACAAACTGTATCAAAGTTTCAATCGAAATGGAAGTTTTAATTGTTACTAATTTCTATGGTTGTGCATGCGTGCTGATATTGAAAAAGTTCCAGATCAGTAGCATGCTTCTCTAATTTTTCGTGAAACTTTACTACAAATAATTAACGACAGCCGGAATGCAAGAAAAAGTTACAGTCGAGTGGGACATCATTAAACTTGCGGGGGCTGCCAGCACCCGAGAGTTAACTCGATGGTCGTGATAATTTATTCAAACGTTTAAACTCAACTTTTTCCAATGAATAAAAATCTACATTAAACGCAAGCGCAGGCGCGCGCAGTGTCATGTCAAGTGAAACTTTGTATTCCGGAAAAAATAAAAAATATAGGCAATTGCGGAAAATGTCACTGATATGTTAAAATATCACCAACTTCCGTGGGGAGTTTTGAAATATTATATTCAATTTCATAATGTTCTATTGTTCGATATTCGTCTGAATAAATACTCTGCCATCGTTATACAAAGATGTTCCTCTTTAGAAATTACCAACAAATTCTTGCGAATCCTTAAGGAGGCACAGGTGCAATAAGACTGAAAACACCACACCACCCATCATGCTTGCTGTGCTGTGTGTTTCTACTTGGATGAACCCACAGCGCTGGGGCGCCGAAAAGTTTCTTGTTTAATTATATTTTCAGTCGAGTACCCACAAATGGTGTTACATTTAATAAATAATTATCAGCCTGCGAAGGCGGCGCAGGCGCAAGTTTGGCTGCGTTCGCAGCGGACCGAACAAACAACGAGGCGGCGGCGGAAGACGGGCGCAAAAGTTGGCGGCGCGGCGGCTGAATGGGCGCCACGTCGAAACTTCCAACATAAATAACAATATAAAACTCGTCTAGTTACTGAAGACTTATAGTGAAATTTATATCGCAACGCTACTGCTGGCAAGACAGCCACGATCGGCAAATGCAAATATTTGGTTCAGTTATCCGACGATAAAATAAATAAATTCGTCGAAGAGAACGACCAGACTGAAAGAAAAATCAACGGTGTGTCAATGTTTGTCCAGAGAAATTCATTAGCCGTATGTTTATCTTAATTAACTGAACTTAAGCGTAAAATAGACAAAC
The DNA here is from genome assembly GCA_003054995.1 of Aleochara bilineata. Taxonomy (NCBI): domain Eukaryota; kingdom Metazoa; phylum Arthropoda; class Insecta; order Coleoptera; family Staphylinidae; genus Aleochara; species Aleochara bilineata. The sequence continues at coordinate 21,307 of NBZA01028388.1, read as the reverse complement.
ACAAGTTTTAAGGAAAAAATCTCAAAGAATTCGCAGACACTTAGACTTAACTTATTTCTCTCGCTTTTTATAATTATGATGTATTGCATGTCTTACTAACTTTTATGAACTTTCGTAGTATGTCAAAAGGTCAACGTACAAGAAATCTTAAGGTTCTTTCTTTTTTCTTGTACAACTGTTACTTTTCTAGGTAGGAACTATTTATTATACTAAATATTGATCTATTTCTTACAGTAACCAATACGCAACCATGAAGTGGCTGGTGCTCTTGGGCTTTACGATCGTCTTCCTCGTGAGTTTGGCCTTCGCCGACGGCGAGGTGTGGGAGGAGGACGACCACGAGATCCTCATCCGGGGCGAAAGAGGTGCCAAGAATAGGGGTATGCGTAAGTCATCTCATCATTCATCCAACATCAACTAACCAATAGTCTAAAGCCAATTTGCTAACCCACTAACTAACCTATGATGAGGTAACTTATTTACCCATTGAAAGCTCATAGCATTTTTACTGTACAAAATGTGTTTTTGTGTGACGATTTAAACTCCCTTAGCTGGCAAACATCAGTACAAAGTTCGTTCTGCATTATTTGACCGGAACTGAAGGGATAGCTAAAATGAATTTGCCCTCATCCGGTTCGGCGCAGAAGGACATTAATTGATTTCTAGTGAAATTTCGGGATTGTTGCGCGAATTATTGCTCCCTGGAGACAAGCATGAAGTGAAGTGAAGTGAAGGCGTCCGACTACTAAACGCTTATTATTATACCCAAGTCGTATCCCATCGTATGCTGTCGTTATGAGCAATTCACTGTATGGCAGCCAAACCAGTTTCGGCAAAACAGTCGAGTGGTCTTCGGCTTCTGCATCAGCGCAATCTAATTAGTGAAGGAGTTGAGTGTGGCTGACCGCATTAATTTCGTACCACCGAAGCGCAAGCGCTGTCAGAAGAGGCAATTTTCGCGATATTCATGCTGTCATGCTTAACCATTCGTATTAGCATTATGTCAGATTAAATCAGAGGAATACGTCTTAAAATATGAAGGGATAGGAGAGAATTTCATTCAAAATCAATACGAATTCGCATTAATCGCGCTCCGGAGAATTGAAACTATGTATGTATGTGGGTAAGTGTCTCAGCTCCCGTATGCTGATTTCATATTCGCCGCACGCAAACTTTTGTCGTTTGATGTAATAATCGCTGATTTCTGGATGGAAACTACGGACTCCAGACTTGAAGTTGAAGTTTCAGAATTGTATATACCTAATATATTTTAGCCGGAATACGTAACTTAAAGCAGCACAAAGCAAGTACAATTCTGAAGTGAAGCAAAGTTAGTTGGCAACATCATACAAATTGTTTGATTGTCAAGATCCTTGCAATTCTTCTCGCACTCAATAACATAAAACATAAAACTTCCTCTCAATACACTCAATACAGTGCCTAAGCAAGTAATATTTCTTTTTTGCCCGATACGTATGGATGTAAACTCTTCCAGGAACAAGAGATGTGGTGTGTTATTTATGGCGGTGGAACACTTGAGAAATAGTCTGAGAAATAAAGTGCGCGAACGCCGTATGAATGCGAAATTGTAGCGGTTTCATGCGGAATTATATACTATTCACTGTGAATACATTATAAACTTCGAATTTGCACACTTCAGCCGAACGAATCGTTCATTCCTTCAATTCCTTGGCACACATTTTGGGCATGTGTGCTTGCACTGCACACTGCAGTTCAGTTTATGCAATAGTTTGGTTAGCAGTTCTCTTCCCTGGAAATAGTTTCCACAAAAATCAAACTGAACTCCAAATGTGTGGAAAACACGTGTCCTCTGGACGCGAGAGCGTTTGAATAACAATGAATTCAAACTACATGTACAATTTCAGCAACTTTCTGCTGAATTTTCACCAAATATTCACCGTAAAATTATTCAAAATTCCAATTTGAAATCAAATTTACATTGGATTATTCGTATTGAGTGAGACTGAAATCTGCTATAAACGCTTATCAAATATCATCCACAAGTGCTAAGTGAAATATACGACGTTTCAAGTATGTGATCGCCGTCCCCACATCCTTGGATTTCGGTTATCGGCAGGAAACATCTTAGGATAAATCAATTCCAGGCATTTCTCATCTCACCACTCTTTACGCATCTCACACGCTCTCTGTGAGAAATTTCCGTCCTTCGATTAGAACCTTGGAAAAGTTGTAAAATAATGTCACATTCACTGTTCGTTCGCTTGTTCCTTGGACCGTAAGCGTTTCTCTCAACAAGCGCGGATTTATTCGCTTCGTTGTCTCAACGAATGTTTTCCTAATAAGCCTCATTATTCACTCAAGTTCAAGCCGGCTGCTTGTTCTTACAAACAGAAGCAGCGCAAAGCACCGCACCGACAAAGATTCACTGAAAGCTTTTTCGCCGCGTTTACTTTACAATTGCGCAACGCGAAGGAATAGACGTCGTCCCGAGACCTCTATTTAGTAGACAGCACGCAAAAACGCACACTCCAACTAAGATTGAGTAGAGTAAAAAGCACATGAAACATGCTTTCTTCTACGACGTGCTGTGCTGCAACGGTCCATTGTACAATCTTGTACAATTTACCAAATCTACAAATCTTATTCCTTCGCGCAGGTATTGATTTCCTCTCTAATATCTAATAAAATTCTTCGATTACGCCATACTTATCATAAATTTGCGATTATCGAGAAAAAATAGAAGTGTCATACAATCAGTTAAAAGAACATTTGTCAAACTGTAATGCGCTGCCATTAACTAATAATATTCCAGGAGTAGTTTGATTGATTGCCGCACTGGTAAGAAGACGGTAAACTGCGTATTCGCGAGAGAATCAATAAGAGCGAAGCGCTGTGCGCGAAATGATTGAATGTCGTTTGCCTAGCTAGGTTGCTGGCGAGAAACCCGCCGAGATTTATTATGAAAATGGCGTATTTATGCGTTTCCTTTGCCCGTACCGTAGTAGCGCAACATAAAACATTTGCTCTCGCTCCTGGCTGCCTCCACCAAATCGTGAGCGCATATTTCCTCGTGTCATTGATCGACTTTTCGTCTGATTTACGATCAGCACCCTCTCTGCACAGGAAAAAATTTGCAACAACTACCCCCATGCAAAAACAATAAAAGTGTAAAATGTCTTGGGTACCCATCAGACCGGCAATTTCCTTGCACACCCCCTTTTTGTGTATGTGTTTCCTGTCGGCTGCCTGTTCACCAGTCTACGCAGTCTTCAATCCGCCCACATACCAGGGCATTAATAAATCAAAAGCTTTTATCGCTTCCTCAAGGAATATTACGACGTGTACGTGTGTAAGACGCTTGATGTTTTTTCCTCGTACGTTAAGGCATCTCATGAGGCGTTTAGGATGAAAAAGCACTGCACCCATCGGCAAATTGTTCTCCTTCGCCGCAGACACTCAACGATTTTCCGGCTTTTCTTCCACATTTCACGCATTCTGACTTACTTCGGTTTTATTTCGAATTGGCCCGCAGCTATTATATAATATTATATTACATAACGCAGGTTACGCTTCGATGATGCCGCCACGCTTTACGAGACCGCTGTTTTATGCCACGACAAGCCGAGAAAAGTCCTTTTAGGTAAGCGCGCGCGTACTCAAATTGTCCATTTGTAGGTGAAGTGCCGTATTAGAGCCGAGATGAATATTAAAAGTTGGTTGGCTCGTGACGTTTTCTCGCGCACTCGGCAAAAAGTGGTTTAATGTGCGGCGTTGACGTTATTAAAACTTGTGCCCCGGTTAAACAGGCTCGAAATGGAAAGTGCACGATGAAAATACGCGTTCATTGTAATTAGTTCCTCGGCACAAAAGGAAATATGAAATATGTGTTCGTCAAATAAGCTCTATGAGGAGAATTGAAGAAAACAAGCCGAGCACTTGTGCCTGGTAAACTTTTCCAATATCAACTATTATATGCCTGGCGCGAGGACAAATACGCAGCGAGAACAAGTACACAATGCGCGCCATGCGCTTTCTTCGGGTTTATATCGTTCCCTCGCTTCAGCCGAGCCGAGTCTCCGCAGCGACGCAATATTTTGCTCGTTTGTACACGGACAATAGCGTATATTTAGCGCCAGCGCCACTATATGTGTGCCTTCAAGAGAACTGTAACTCGCGCCGCGCAATGCCGCTTCGGGGACGAGTTACAACCGAGTTTAAAGGAGGCGGCAGTCAACAACGCGCGTAAAAACTTCGCGAGCGTCGCAAAAGCGTCATAAGCGCGGATCCCTTCGGGTTACTGGTTTTTCATTAGTCGCTTGCTTATTTTATAGCGTTTTAAGTTTTACGCCAAGAACAAGTTCGTGTTCCTGTATGTGTATAACTTTCTTAAGAATAATATTGCTGACTGGGTATTATTATTATTTTCATCAAGTAATCTACCTGGAAATTCAATTTTGTTTGATTAATATTTTTGATCATGCCACTGCTGCTGCTGCTGATTCATGGCGAAAGCATGCAGACAATGTGATTTCCACCCTTTCTGCGAGGTTTACGATACGTTTATCCTCGTACTGAACAACAATCCACCAGCAGCTCAGCTTATCCATTGAAAAGCACTCGAGAGTGGAGACATTGCCATACGCATATAAAACTTCCCATCTCGTGATGGGCATCAACAGATTGCTATTGCTTTTTATCCTGCGGGCTCGCCAAGTGCGCCCTCTCATTTTTCGCCTCCTGACATGGCAAACATGCGGCTTCACGCACACCACCAGCGTGATCTAATAAAATACACAAGCAATCAACCTCGGTGCGTGGAAGCAATCAATCATGATGGCATGCCACGCAACAGCTGTACGCATGCAGTCAATGGATGCGAATTGCGACCCGATCAACTGAATAGGCTCACAGTTGAACAGAGTGATTAGGAAGCAGGAATGCTGAATGTTGAAGCTCGGAGGCCAATGAATGGGTTCAGGGCACGGGTGGGCTGAATTGTCCGTTCATGGATAATTTGTTTCCGATCAGAATGATGGATCGAATCTCCTATTCCTATAACGTATGCCCTATACTTTGCCATGATATTTAGAAAAAACCGACCACTTTGTTAGTTCTGCTCCTTGAGCGAGATAATCGAGGGAAAGAAGAATTCTCAGAGGATATAATTGCGTTTCCAGTGATTCAAAGAGAAAAAGGACGAAAAGATGTCCACAAACGCAGGAACGATTGGATTGAACGCGAATGCCATGGCAATTTCTTGGAGAAAGGCACGAGGGACAAGGATATTTAATTGAGATCAAAGAAGTCATAAAAGTCACGGAAGGAATAACTTTATACACGTGGGAGTCAATTAAATGGCGGTGTAAAAAGCGGCTTGACACCTTAACCATCGAACGACGTGATGATAACTTGCATTATTATGAGGCGGTCGCGTGTTCGTAAAACGTATGCTCGTACAGGTATAGGCACGAAGAAGAGAGGACACTCGCGCTATCACAGTCTTTACGTTCCGGTTCAGCAAAGTCGTAAAGCGCTATTCCATTCCATTCGCATTTTATGTGCTTGCGACCATAGGTGTGTGCAAAATTCACAAGTGAAATGTATTATTAATTTTGCTCAGGGTCGTAGCTACCGCCGAATCTGCCGTATTAATTATACGGGGCCCCGCCAAGGCACGTTACGCTTCTGATTTTGCTGCAGTTCTCTTTTCATTTAGTGTTCGTTGGTTCGTTTGTACACGCAACACGCAGATTACGTATAGTGTGGTGGGCCGTAGAAGACCGTCATAAAATTTACATTTTTACGGATTGAAATCGGCGATAAATTGACACAAGCGTAAGCGCACAAATAATATTTGTATAAGTTTAGTTTGCTGCTGACTCAGAAATCCAAGGCTTTGCAGTGGTGAACCCTATCCAGCCAGGAAAAAGTACTAAATATTTACGTTGCACTCGGCAATCTGGAAACGTGTTGTTTTCAATTCCATTTGGCTTTACGCTGATTTTTTCTTCCAATGTCCTCCTCGCAGAATACATACACACACTTACCGCCACGATTGGCTTTATTCAGGATTGCGTAGACTTTTTTGTCTTTCCACTGGCTTGGCTGTGGTGGTATGTAACATTCGATGCTTGTTTGCGGCGATACATACAACAACAAGAGCAACAAATATGCGCATAGCATTTGCGCAGAACTAACAAAGCCACTTTTATCTACCATCCTCGAATAAAATGTTTGCCGAGGAGAGTAAAGAGAATTTAAATTGGTAAATGTTGCGAATTTCCACTCTACTCTACTCATATCTGGAGAATATTTACACTCATTGCCGTCCTACTCTATCGCTTTTTGCATTTCCCTAATGTTTTCTCTGAATATTACCATTACCTACGCAAATATAATCTAATAATTACATCAATTTTCAATTGCGTTACACTGGCAAATGTATATTTTATGATATTTTTCAAATGGCGTAATTAAAACTTGCATTATTTTCATTTAACTTAGCGTATAGCTAGTTAACTATATAAACTCGAAACTGTAAAGGGATTTTCCTTTATAAATGTATATACGTTTGCCATGAAAAATATATAAATACCCCACCGGGCGCTGGTCGTTCCAGTATTTCAGCATCAAACAGTAACATAAATCAAAAACATTTTTAATCCGCGCATGTGAATGACTCAATATTTCAATTCAAATGCGCAGCGTGGAGGAGGATTATGTACTTCGGGTTCTATTATATACGAGCAGCAATATGCGTTTAGACCTGAATGTACGAGCTGGAAAATGCAGTGCAAATCCAGTTTGTGATACATGCGACTGAGTGTTTTGTTATGGAACTAATAGCAAAACTCGTGCACCACTTATAAAATTGCTCAGAAACACCAAACATGCAATAAAAAGCGGAAAAAGTCTAACCTTGTTCGATGATCGCTGATTCAATTCCTATCATCATTATCTGACAGAATCTGAAACAAATAAAAATTAAATTAAATTAAAAATCAAGGAAAACAGAACTTAAAATAATAAATTAACAAGCTCCTGAATAGTTAATCAAAACTTTTCATACAACTCTGCGAAGGAAAATTTCTTGACATTGCTAACAGACAGAAATATTGCAATTGTAATTACAATTTCAATTCAGCATTCATTTCTTCGCGAATTCCTATAACGTCTTACCGCGACTGCGTCCTCATTCTCATTCGAATTTGTATTCGTATTCTTCTGCGCTTAAACGTTCACCAGCACTCTTTTCCCAACTGGTTTTAATTTCATTGGAGCACGTTGCGAACAGAGAGTGCGGCTGTCACAAGCAATACATCGCCGAACTGAAGAGAACTGAACTGGCTTGGCTTGGCTTTTGACTGCACGCCTGGCCAATGTTTAATGAAGATAAACTTAATTAGGAAGCACTCGAGTGCATTTCTTTGCAGCCGAGACTTTTGCAAACCAACTCGCAAGTCCACTCACACAGATTGTCCATCTTCGCGGAACAAGACTTCCAGCAAGCAGTAGTAACTTGAGTTGAGTTGCGTGTCTCGTGCCGCTTTTGAATTTCTCGAATAGGAAAGCACAGTACAGCCAAAGCTTGGCACAAATGAATGAAAAAGAAGACAACTCGAAACTTTTGCATTGCTGCCTCTCTGATTCCGACTCAACTGCCGCACATTGTGTCGTGTCGCGTTTTTTCGTATTCGTAATTCCTATTTTAGTTTGTCGCTGCCATTCTCATCGCTGTTATTACAAGAGGCATAAAATCTAAAACAACAATGCGCCGTCTGCACATTTCTTCATGCCTTCCTCAAAGAAATGAGTTATGAAGATGGAAAACAACCAACGCATTCGCAGGCTTATTCGTAAAACGCGCCTTGTTTCACCAAATGTTACACTTATTCATCCAGCAGATACATGCATACGAGGCTTGATGCAGTTGTGTTTAGTGTTAAAAGCACATCATAAGCGGATACGACATCGCGCGAAACTGCAGCGGGAAAGAAAGGACATGGAAAAACAGCACGCGCTTGGAACGAGCGTGTAATTCATCCGCTTGCTCATTTTTTACACCCGCCATTCATTGACGGCTCTTGCGAACCGAGTGTGTTCTTTTTTCATTTCCTGCCATCAGCATGATGCGTGTGTTTAGTTTTTACAGGACTCGCCATTGTTATGAAATGGATAAAAACCCTGGCATGTTTGATGTAAAAAATTTAATCCAAGCGTTGAACCAGGAGTATTGATTCTAACGTGCTTTTTAGCAAGTCAACTGCGAAATGTAAATTGTATTGCTCTGTACATTTTTAACTTAATTTTCTCAAAATTTCATAAAATTTTTTATACAAGTTGATGTCTGTCATTGCCCCTTGTAATTCCATCTGACAGTTAATGGCTGTCGCGTTGATTGCATAAAAATATACAAGACAGAACCCTTGGCTTAGACATACACAGAGACAGAAAGCGGATGAAGATGAAGGCGGGCGGAAGTAAACTTTTCTTTCCCCTATTTTTTCTCTCCATTTCCGAAAGTTTTTATTGAATCAGTGCTCCGCTTGGCTCTGGGCTTCGCTGCGTGGCGTCGTCTTTCTTGTAGAACTTCGTCTCGCCAATGAGGAGACGCATTATTATTAAAGCGTATTTAATATCGTTGAAAATTACAACTTGCTGTCTGCCCGCTTTCCTGTGTGCATAAAAATTGCCGGCCAGAAATTAATTCTGCACTCGTCTGGCAGCAGGACGCACTCCTCGGGGAGCAGGCAATTTATTTTCTGATTTAAACTGAGACTGCATGCGGACTTCACCTAACAAGACGACAAGGAAACAGCCAGAAGCAGCAGCAGCGGGCCCAGGACGAGGGGAACGCTAATAGAAATCTTACTTAGTCCTAGACCGAAGGGCGTACAGGGCACATGGTGGCTTTGCCTCCGGTAACTAAATAGATCACGGGTGGGTAGAGTGGAGTGAAGCGGAAAAATGATGAAGTTGTTAGTGATGCACCAATTTTCCACGAAAATATTGCATCATAACTTAATCTCCTTAAAAGTTGCATCGTCTTTTCCTGCACAAACTTTACATCTTCGCAATAAATACAGAATTTTAATTAAGAATTTTCGTCGTGCCGTCTACAAACTTAATACAACAACTTATCGACTGGGTATTTTATAAGCAAATAAATTCAAAGCACTGCACAACTTGTCTATAAGATTTTAGTTTGTGTCAGGCAAAGCATTCATTTGCTAATGAAATTCCTACGACACGACACGTTGCGGAGCGGCTTGCAAGGAGTTATTATGAAAAATGCAAATAACTGTCAGCGTATCATCTTCTGTGACATTTTTGTATATACGAAGAAGGTACGAAGGAGTTCGTTCACTTAATAAACGCCTCCTTGCGGTTCCAATCTCCTTGCAGACGCCGTAAATCTCCGTCTCTTTTCTCATTTCCGCTTACTTGTTATCCGACTTTATTTATTCTACATCCCTTTACCTGCTTACTCATTCATCGCCTTCATGTTGTATTGCATTGTATTAGCCGTATCTACGACTGCGTAGTCATGCCAGGTTAATTAAAAATATTCGTTTATTCTATGTATTATTAGTTCTATTATCCCATAGAATGCGTTATGAAAAGCCAAACGGGAAAGCCCTTTATCACGTTTTATTTAATTCCGGGCTCTATCCCTGTACTGACTGCTAATAATCCCAATGTTTTACTACAGGTAAGGGGTCCCTCGTTACCATTACCTAAATGAAATCCTCGTTTCATACAACTAGTGCGCCCTTCATTCGGTTAACTTGTAATGAATAAAACCTATGTATAATTCATTACACAGTCAATGTCTTTCAAAGGTTTTATTACCTTACAAGGGACGTCGAATCATCAAAGTATTTAATTTAACTTCGTCGTCTCTTTGATCTCGATAACTTATAAATTCAAATAAGTTTCCTCCTTGTTCACTTCTTAGGCAACATATGAACTTGATCCTTTGCCAGCAAACATTGTGGTTGAGGACGTCATTGCAGGGTTCACATTCATCTTCGGTGTTATTGTTTTGAAGCCTAACGCCTAATTGCAAGTTTCATTTATACCTATGCAAGCAAGTTATGCATAGACCTTATTTGTCAGAGCAGCGAGAACGCGCATCTCTTTGGCGGCTTGACTGCCACCCCCGTAATATGCTAATAAGTTTGCACAATGCGGTAGATATATAACACATCTCCGTGGCCTGGCTTGGCGTTTTCATATTTAAGACAATTTCGCGTAATTTATGCCCGTCGAGAGCCGAGCGGAAGGTGCGAATGCTCAAACGAAGGGCGCTCTCTGGCGGCGTCGCTTCCTTGTTTTCTGTGCGTCCGTAAAATTAATGAGCCTTGCGCGCCGAGGTTGCACTGCGACTGTTATGTGATATCCTTTTTTCCCATCCCCATCCTACTCCTCTCTTCTCATGCCAGCCTTAGGCAGCCGACCACATCCTACTGAATGTCTTTCTGAAATAATAGCGGCTCTAATATTTCAGAAAATTCACTAAACTGCGCAATATATCGCTACACTGTTATCATTTTAAACGAGTGTCATCTTAGAGGCACTTATTCTTCATCATAATTAATGATTCGCCGGGTTTTGCCGCTGCACTGATTAAAACTTCGGGGCCAACTACAAATTTTATGAAGACGAATAGGCAGCTATTTCAACTGAACCATTGTAAACTTACAGTCGTTTCAAAATAAACGACATTAATCAATAACGAAGATTGGATTAGTTATTTTCTCTGTGCCTGATTGTGAAATATGTCAAAAACATTTAATTAAATAAAGCAAGAAACACGATGCGTTCTTCTACTTCGTCAATCGCAAAGGCTGTATCTACGTACATACATATGTACATCTATAACGCGATTCATGTTCATGCACAGCCGCTGATCATTGTTGTGCACAATCCGCTAATTTCCACTTGATGCGTGCATTTGCCTTCAACTTGAACGGCGCAGAGCGACACGGTAACGGAGCATTGAAGCATTCACGCGAACAATTAGATTCCCAACTACCAGCCATTACTAATTTGCAGACGCAGACTCGCGGTGCTATATTTATAATTCAATTTAATTCACGTAATTACAAGTCCGCGTTCAAGTTGAACCGAAACTGCAACTTTCCTACGCGTTTATTATCTAGGAGAAGAACACAAGCGCCAGCGCACGCGCATGAGCAACTGCTTCACCTAATTTCCTTGATATTACTCATTAAACAACCAACAACCCTTTAACTTTCACAAGAAGGTTGCCTGAAGTTTACTCTGGACAAAAAATAATAAGTTTCTTTTGAATTACTCGCGACTGACGAGATGAAAATGAAAAGAAGGCGTTGGGAATTAAGATCGGCCGCCTCGCATCCTTTTAAAGTCTTTCTTTACCCTAAGTTATGCGACGGTGGTTTCTTCCTCAAGCCCCCACTGAAACTGTCAGCAAAGTCTTTACGAATCCACGAACCCTGCGCCAAAAGATAATTAAAGTCGTTGGTCTCCAAAAAGCTATTTTTGGATTACAACGCAGCATGAGGTTAAACAGAAAGTTAGAAAAAAGCCTTTTAAAAAAAGTCAATAACATGTTTGCAATCTGTTTGAAAAGTTACCGCTAAAATTTGAAAAATTTTGTTTAAAAATCAGCATAAACCATACCTCGTTAACGTCAGCCAATCTATCGGCACTTCGATTAATTATGTCATTTATATAAACACAATCCGTGCGCATTGGGAAATCGAATAAATATTCCAGAATAAATTCCTCCGAATGCAATTTGCAGTCGGCTGACGTGACGCAGCGCGTCGTGTGATATCTGCTTGCTTGTTTAGCGCATTTCCCAATAGAACGATAACACCGTGCAGAACGGCTCTAATAAACATTCCGGGCTAGTTGCTGATAAATAATTCACCAGCACACATGGCATACCAGCGCCTCATCGCGGCGCTGATGAAAGAGTGGTCCAAACACAACCAGCGAGGCAACCAGGCAGGCAGGCAGCCAGATATACACACATACTTCGGGCAATCGTTGCCAAATTGCATTAAACAATAATGCACTGCGACGCTTCTATTTAACCGATTCAAATGAACCGCAACCGGCGTTGCATTACCATCCAGCGAGCGCGTGGGGCGCTGAGTGATCTTTATTGAGTCATGAATGAGGACATTCCCATTAGACTCGCATTGCAATAACCATGAGAGAGGTTATTCGATATCAGATATGTGCGCAAATTACTGCATAACGCATGGCTAATTCACGATGAACTGTGTGCCATTCATCCACTCTATGTAATTCTCTTTGTTCGAATGCCCATTAGAAGCGCTCGTAATTAATTGCAATCAGCATTCAATTGGCGGGGCTGCAAGCATAGATGTTTGCTAATGGCGAGTCGACATGCAAAGCGCTGCCGATGGTCTAATCGTAAGTCATTGTTGTCTTTGGTCGAAGAACAACGCCTCTTCCGACTTCTGGTATGTATTTGCATATTGGTTTAAGAAATGAGTTGTTTACGTGCGGCTAATAGGACGAGCGTGCCAAGTCATAGGCAAGGAAGTCGACTCGACTCTGTTGCATCCATCATTTTAAAACCGGCCATAATGAACTTGTAATTACATTTGCCATGAGTGATGAGTTGCCTTGACTTTCGGCCCAGTGTTTTACCACTAAGTAGTAATCAATTTAGAGACTTACCCTAAACGTCCGTAATTGAGTCTTTCCAGAATAAACCATTAAGATCGGCTTTGGCTGTTATCACGGACATTTCTGAAAGACAAACTACTGTTATTTACCAGTTCGTACAGCGAACAAATTACAAGAACCTGCATAACCTAACCTAAGAAAGGTTGAGTATGAGGATTCTATAAGATATAAACTTACCATCATTGCACATCTATATTTGCTAGATTGTCAAACGTTTGGAGCGAATATCACTTAAGTATATACTTCTGTAAATAAACACAATTATTTTAGAAGCTGTTAACACGAACGCACGTTAGCGCTATTACTACACTAGCTCAGAGTAGCACAAATCTAACAGGTTGGAAATTAAATACAACAGCGCCCCCTATAACAGTTAGTTTTCAATTAAACCTTTAAAGTTTTATATGAAACTCTTTATTTTTTTAATAATGAAAATTGGGTATTATGTTAGAACTTTTTTCTTACAGAAAGTTGACTTTCTTTGCTAATTTTATTGCGCGTCCAATCATTTTCCCTTTAACAGGTCTCTCTTGAAAACCAACAAAAGTACACTTGACACTTACCTGCCTGTCTTGCAGTGAATTGATGCGTATGGCAGTTAGCACCTACGAGTTGCTGTTGGAGTTTCAAGTACCCACTCTGTTTCGCCAGAAGCACCATTACACTGTGTCAACATTGAGAGGAACTTCCGAATTCGAATAACTGTTCAAACTTCCTGAGCCTTTTATCAATACCATTGACCCAACTCTGAAATCAACCCAAAAATAAAACTTTCGTTAGAAAGAAAAACAAGACAACAAAATATAACAATATGAATAGCATTTGTATTCTTGGGAGTATGTTGCAAGAAGATTTCACGAATGCATGATCACAAACGCTAATTGGAATGTAAATGGCCTTGTGAGGGATCAAAGCAACAAATCAGAGGAGACAAGAGTAATCCTCAAAACGAAATGAATGCAACGAAAGGCTCAGAGCAACTCCGTTATCCTTTTGTGTTTCGCTTCAGTATTTCTGGTATTTGTATTTTTATGTTTGTAGTAATGGCCATTGCTCTTGCTGTGTTAGGATTCTGCTCAAGGACTGCGCAGTAACTATGCTACTCTTTGCTTTTTTATATGCACGATTCTGAAGCATTCATTGTTTGCAGAGACCAAACATGAACATGCAAAGCATTTGTAACAAATCCTTGTATTTTCATTTGCTCTTCTACGCCTCAGAAATATATATTTACTGTAGCAGTACCTGCTAAATTCTGACATAAAACTGTGCGTTTTTCAACAAATGAGCTGAGATACAATTTGAAAATGGTATTTACTCTTTGCTGGTCCTAAGTTTTGAGTTGTTGTGTTATTAGTATTGTTAGTCAAGTGTTTTTGCAGTGTAAATCACCATATATGCGGCAATTATTCCTGCTTCTTGTTGGGCTCTATTGGTGAAATTTACTGCACGCAATAGAATTAGTCCGAAGTTTTAAGCATGATTTATGTGTCCATGTTGTGTACTATTTCCTCAGCTTACAATTGTGGAATGAAAAAGCGTAATCTACACTGTCCAAATGTCCGAGCCCTTGCGTATTATCATGTGGTGCTCGTGTTAGGATGAGATCCTGACTTATTAATACTAACGAGGATTTCCCTTTCAACAAAATGTTAGATTGACTTAGACACACAACTTACACATAGCTTAGTGTTACCTACCGGGTTCGTGACAGGGTTGAGGGTTGATGAAACGTGGAACACAATTAATTAAACTTGTTGAAAGATTAACAACACACGCGCACCCGCCATAAATCTGACGGCTCTTACTAGAATTGTAGGTTATATTTCTTACCCATACTACTAACTTTTTCCGCGTGGGGGCAGTGCTACCCTTCAAATTTAAAATTCAAATTTCTTTTGCGTCCCTGGATGTTTTAGTCTATTTTATTTACGATAGTGGCGGAGTTGTTTTTCACGTTTTGGGAAAGTAGAACGGCAATAATTCAGCACGTCGAACAGTTGCCAAAATGAATCGCATCGATCTGTTTGCCCAGCAATGTTTCCGCCATCTCCATCACGAAAAAAACGCTCGTTCATTTGTATTAAACATGTAGAACACTCGGAAATGCCCAAAATTAAACATTGGGGAGACTTTTCGTCTGTCAGGTTGGCTTTTAGTCTATTTTTATTGCCACGTGCTTTCGGCAAACGCTGACCAAATTTAAAAAAAGTATCGTGGTCGATGAACAAATGCATATTGCTTTTGGCTACATCAGGCGAATTTGCAATTGCTGTCAAGTTGTGGGGGACCATGATCAGGATGCATTGACATGCAGGACAATATATCGGGGAACGTATGCATGTTCACATGTGAACGCCATAGTTGATTGATTTTCAGCGCTGGTGCTTGCATTTCTAGCATTTTAGTAATTTGATGGAATTTATTTGTTCAGAGCCTGATCAATGAATGGATACATATATGTTACATTTTATTAATAACATATTGCAAATAGATTTATAGAGGTTCAGCTGGAATATGAAACTTTATTAAATTCTATTGTTATTTTAAAATTTTAATTAGAATTTTGAAGTAAAAATGAATGCGTCGAGTTGTAAAAGGGAATCAAATGGAAATTTAAATGCACATACATATTAAGTCTTTTTATTCACTATCATTTCGCCCCATGATTGTTATTTTATTTTGTTCAGCTTTTTTTGCTTTCACCGAAGCGAATGAGTCGATATGCAATGCAAATAGAGTTTTTCTGGCGTCGGCTTTGGGGCAGCAATAAAATAACTGAGCCTGCTGCAGAAGTAGATTTATATTCGGGCGTACACGAAGCAATCGCAAAAATAACCCTTAGTTATATAGCTCTTATTATTTGTTCAATATTATATCCGTTTAATAAACACAATTATTGTGATTGCCAGGGAGCACTAATGAGAGTATGATAGGAGTGCATTAATTATTGTATTTATTTGTCCATAATTCAAATATTGAAATATCCGCCAGAATATGCAAATTTAGGCAGCGATGTGGATTAATGAAATATTTACGACCCACGTTTTGCTGAATACGTCTGCTATTATACCAGAATATTTTCACTCGTATTTTGAATTTATTTTCAAGGAATATTATTAACCAGTTAGGTATGTACCTATATTTTGACATGGAGTAAAATATTATATTAATTTTTATTCATTACGGTTTTAATATATATTTTATTGTCTTGTTGAATATTTAATTTCTATGCCGATTAATTACAATTTAATCAAACATACTATTAGGTATATTAAAAGACCTCAATTTGGAAGGACGAATGTGAATGTAAAGTCGGACATGACCGAGCTAGGTTGATCCTTGGTTGCCTACAACTACGTACTTCTAGCTCATAGCTCATTCGGGTACCAGCCCAAATCGGATTAATCGAAGTCGAACCTCATCCTGTGGGCTTCCCAGCATACGCAAAATCATTTAACGACATGGAACGTCAGCGGATCGAGCTTTGTGGCCAGTTTTACGGCGAGGCAGTGCCAGAGGAGCATTTCTAGATAGATACCTGAAATACCCAACCGGGGTATGATCCTTGGGTCACTTTGTAATGTAATGAAAGGCAATAGACCTCGCAAAGTCTTCGTTCAGTATGAAACGTCCACCCTAAATGCTTAATGTACGAGCGTATTTAATCGAAATCCCATTGTGCTTTTAATCGATTAGGAACTATTTGCGCACACGAAAGCGAATTTCAAGCAGAGAAAGACAAATATTCATTTTATGTGCCAAAAGGGAGTTTAAATGAGTTCACTGAAGTGGCGCACCAATCTACAAACAGTAAAACTAAATTTAAATTTTGTTTTTTACAGAGAACTGCAGATATGTGAAAGGCCCATGGTCAGAATGCGATCCTAAGAACAACATGCGTTCCAGAACTCTGACACTTAAGAAGGGCGATCAATCTACTTGCGAGCAGACAAAGACTATTCAGAAGAAGTGCAAAAAAGGTAAAAGTCATGCTTATTATAAAGAATAATCTAGGTGTAGTACAAAGACACAAAAGAAAAGAAGAGCAGCATTGTGTGCTTGCTTGATTGTGCTTTCAAGACGTGGTGGATGAATGAAGACAAATGCCATGAATATTTTTTAATCAAACGTTTGCTGCTGGAATCTGTAATGCTTTGTCGTCTAGTTATTTAATACTGTTAATCATCGATTGTGATGATCCTTTGGTAACGAAGTCACCAAGGACGGAAGGAAGGATAATGAAAGCTGAATGTTTTTATCGCTCGCAGCCGTAATGCGATTCTGGCGCGTCGAATTGCTAAAGCACGACCCTCATTATCGACGCGAGCCGCTCATTCATTTTGTCATTATCACATTGTTAACAGCGATACAATGGACGACGACTGCGCGCAAAGCGACACCAGTTTTGACACTTCATTAATTTTATTTAATTATAAGCACCGAGCTCTGCTGGCCCAGGCTTTGTTAGTGCACTGCAGGTATAATTAACTTGATAAAACTGACATTTGCACACTGCACAGAGAAAATTTGGAAAATTGTTCAAGGCGCATTTATATCCATTAGTCTTGACGCCACCTAGTGGTGGAAAATTAATTTTGTGTAAATTTATTAAAATAAACGAAGGCTGCCGGGAGATTGTTTGTGTCAGAATTATCCAGCCATCCAGCGGATGTGAAATATAAAAATTTGGAGCAGTTGGTGGTGAAATGGCGTGTTAAAAATGCAAATGTCATCATTTTTGGAAGCGAAGCGAGCGCGAAAATTCTATACGCCACGATGCAATATTTGCAACGAGAGTTTGCGCCTGAGATCCTGCGAAAACACACGCCGTCTTGCGGAAGCGCCTTGCAATCCGCATATTTATTCGCGCCAATGGGCCACAAGCGTGCAAAATGTATACGCGAATGCGGCTTTGTTTTTTATTCTTTTTTCCATCTTGCGCTTTGAATCCTGCTTTAGAAGTTTGTGTGGTGTTGATGACCTCTCAGACCAGACATAAAATGGATTCATTCTTTATATTTTGTTGAAGAAATTTAATGCAACCTTAGAGTGCTGTTTAAGAAATGTATTAAGAAAGTGTGGAAAGTCATCTCGTTTCATTTTATGCCACGTTCTTCTCATTGACAAGCATCGTATTGGGAATATCAATCAATTGTCTTTACTGCTGTGCAACCTGGAAATAGTGAAGCTGCTGGCTCCTTGATGCTCTTCCTCGGACGGGAAGTGCTCGGCCAGGCTTTGCTTGCAGCTGCATGCACACTGCAAAGGCAGTAAAAGGCAAGCAGCGCATTTTCTGCTTGGCGAAATTTAAAGCCGGAATAAAAGTTGAGCGCCAGGAAGCAAGCACCACTATGCCATTGCTGGAGGAGCCAAGCAAACCATGCATGCGAGTGAAGAAGTAAAAGTGCCAACAAACATTACCAGCAAATAACATAAAATAAATACGGACGTAAAGCATTCCCAGGCACACATACCTACCCTGAACACTGTATGTACTTACAAGAAAATTGCATCGTAATAAATTTTAACGCTGGGTAAATGTATTGTTAGGTAGGCAATGTTTAATACAATTCACTGTTTTTCGTGGTACTTTACGAGATTAAACACTGGAGCAATATTATAATAAGAATATTCATAAGTTAATCTAGTTCAAAGGACAAATCAAAACATAATCAAAGCAAAATTTATATTCACCCACAAAAATAGTTGAAGCAGACAGAAAAGCAATGCAATCTTTATGCACCCCTTATTGCTTTTCACAGAGATTCAGAAGTCATAGTCATTCTCACTCCCTATAATAAACCAAGAAATAGCTAAAGCAAATTCAATTCTATTATGTGTGGAATTGGATTATAGTCATCACTTTTAGTGATGATGTCAAAGGGGAGTGAAATATTTTATGCTTTTGCAGAGTTTTGTCATTCTTTTTCCATAGAAAGAGCTCTACGATAAGTATTGTAAGCCAAACAAATTGCATTTGCTGATTTGTGTCCTGCTTTGTCTAGAGTGCTGGGTTGCATTGTGTTTCAAGGATAGAAGGATTGCAGATTACGTGCAAAGCAAAGCGCACTTTGTATACGTGTACATGCGTTTGTTGTTCAGAGCATTCAACCCAACATACGAGCAGGAACAGCAGTGATCTATTTGTTCTGGCCGTGGGCCGAAGGGCGGAAAATGCATCAACACAAAGAGTCAACAGCCTCCTGCGTCTCTTGCGGCCCAGGCTTTTATTATTTACGAGTGTATGTGGGAGTTTAGGCCAGAGTTGTGCCGCGTTGTTTTGTGGATGCGCAGGCGTTATCCTTGTTGTTTTCCACCTTCGTTATATCTCTGGTTCTCGTTCATTTATTATTAAACAAACATTTTCGTGCGCAACGACGGCCAAACAACTAATAACTCTTCATTTACTTTGGTTTGGTTGTTTTCTGGTGTTGTTTGTAGGTACGTGTGTTGCATTTGAGAATTGTTTTATTCAGTTATATTATAGTTTGACATCGCATCTAAATTTAGAAAACAAAAAAAGTTTTAAATTGTGATAAATGTTTTGGGATATAAAAAGGATAATTTATTCCTGGCATTGTAAGGGAGATGAATGTTATTTTTTCTTTGAAGGATAATATGATAATGAAAAAATTGCACCCAGCAGGGAAAAGTTACTTTTTGCCTGCAGTTCCCCTGCAAGTGAATCATACGTTTCCGCATTTACCACGGTCACCAGATGGGGTGAGTTGGGGATAACTAATGCGAAGGGAAAACATGCGGCGTTTGCAGTATTTTAAATTTTCGGCCAGGATAAATTTTCGTCCTTCTGTCGCCCACAAATGCGCACGTGTTATATATTCTGATAATTTAAGTGTTAATACCAAGACGATCACCGCAAGAGTAGTGGTGCATTTTATTGTCAGGGGCAAAATTTACGAACAGTTTTATTACACGATTTATATTAGAATATCTGAAATATTCACAGATTTGCTAACTTTTTTACTGCTTAATAATGGCTACTTAATATCTACAGGTATTTAAGTTAACTTCCTAAAGTTTGGTCTTGACTTCTTGTTTTTCTTAAGCATATCTACCATGAAAAGCAATTAAACTGCAGTTTGAGTTTGCATTTAATTTGTGATGATATTAGTCGTGATATTTGTTGTTGTGCTGGTGCGCTCTGATCTGATCCGTATGGCAACAAGCAGTTGTTTACTTGATATTTAATTAAAGCAATTAAAACTAAATCCAATTCGCTGGTGCGCTGCACTTTCCTCTGCAGAGATAAGACGGGATGGGCAAACAAGAAGAAAGAGTCGAGCAAGTTGGCATGAGTTGGCATGAAGAAACGGAGAAAACAGGAAGACACGATTGGAGTAGTTTTCGGCGTTTACTAGATACTCGCGGAAAGAGGCCAAGAAGAAGACGGAGCGGAGCAAGGCTTTAAAATAAATTACTTTCCTTGCCTCCGTAGTGCACTTGCTTCGAGATTCCAACAGTTGCAAATGCAGAGCACACTCACAATATGGATATTTATTTAATTGGAATCCAAGTAAACGGCGAACTTGGAGAAGCAATTAGCCAGTTTATTCAAATGTCTGCTTAGTATTGTGCTGCTCTAATGTACTTTAACTTCTTAGAAGATTGCTGAAAGTGTGTATTTTGTTATTTGCTTCTGAATGCACTTCAATATGCTGTCTGGACTTTTCAACAAGCAACATTTCGCTGGCTTGGGTCAAATACTAGAACGATTATTTGTTAACGTTAAACTAATTCCGCTACAATTTCAATGAACATTCAGAATTAGCATCACTTTGGGAAAGGAAAACTTTGGCTGAGCTTTGCTCTCCTTTGGTCTGCAGTGCACAACAAACTGAAATGCAGTGGGAAATTTAATTAAACCCCTTGAGAAATTGGTGAAATTGCATTGAAGTATTTCGTTTCGCTCTTTGGCCAACTTAAATGAAACAGGATTGCGTAGGAATGGTGTATGGATAAGCTTTCAAAACTTCCTTCTGGATTTATGTTTGTTTTTAATGAAGCAAACTTATAACCTGTGCTGTAATGTAATAACAATCAGTGATTGGCCTTCTTCAGAGATTAGTGGTTTGTTTGAAACCTGTATACCAGCGATTGCCAACAATTAAGTATATAAAAAAGTATAAAGGTTACGGTAGACAAAGTAAACGGTTGTACTAAACATACTGAACTTACAGAAGCAGATTTACCTATAGGCTTGATATGCTGTAGCCTAAGGCGGAACATTTCTTGGGGCAGCAAATTTACTTTCTTCGTATTCCTTTCTTGACCTAATGCACTTTCTTGACTTTGATTTGATCTTTCTTTTGGTACCAAAATAATTGGAATACTAGACACAAGTTTTTTGTTTAATATGATGTTTACCCTTTAAAAGTGAGGTAAAATTTCGAAAAAAAGTCCAAATTTAAACACAAATATCTCGCGTTCTATGGCGAATATTCGAAAACTGTTTTCAGTTTCGTAATCTGCATGGTTTGAAGTTTCTTTTGTTACCAAATTCATTAGAATAGTAGACAACAAGTTTTTTCCTTAATATGAGGTTTGGCCAAATTTCTCTAGAATTTCACAAATATGCAAATATCTCTTGACC